>PISX010018350.1:29414-41139 GCA_004024625.1 Mellivora capensis
GTCTTTCATAGATAGATTTTATGAAGTTCAGGAATGTTCCCTCTATCCCTATACTTTGAAGCATTTTAATCAGGAACGGATGCTGGATTTTGTCAAATGCTTTTTCTGCATCAATTGAGAGGACCATGTGGTTCTTCTCTCTTCTCTTATTGATTTGTTCTATCACATTGATTGATTTGCGAATGTTGAACCACCCTTGTAATCCAGGGATGAATCCCACCTGGTCATGGTGGATGATCTTTTTAATGTGCTGTTGGATCCTGTATGCTAGGATCTTGTTGAGAATCTTAGCATCCATATTCATCAGTGATATTGGTCTGAAAGTCTCCTTTTTGGTGTGGTCTTTGCCTGGTTTGGGGATCAGGGTAATGCTGGCTTCATAAAAAGAGTCTGGAAGTTTTCCTTCTGCTTCAATTTTTTGAAACAGCTTCAGGAGAATAGGTGTTATTTCTTCTGTGAAAGTTGGGTAGAATTCCCTAGGGAATCTGTCAGGTCCTGGGCTCTTGTATTTTGGGAGGTTTTTGATCACTGCTTCAATCTCGTTACTAGATAGGTTGTCAATTTCTTCCTGGTTCAATTTTGGGAGTTTATATATTTTCCAGGAATGCATCCATTTCCTCTAGTTTGCTTAACGTATTGGCATATAACTGTTGATAATAGCTTCTGATGATTGTTTCTACTTTCTTAGTCTTAGTTGTGATCTCTCCCTTTTTATTCATAATTTTATTAATTTGAGCTATCTCTCTCTTCTTTTGGATTAGTGTGGCCAATGGTTTATCGATCTTATTGATTCTTTCAAAAAACCAGCTTCTAGTTTCATTGATATGTTCTACTGTATCTCTAGTTTCTACCTCATTCATTTCTGCTCTAATCTTGATTATTTCCCTTCTTGTGTGTGGAGTTGGTTTAATTCGTTGTTGATTCTCCATTTCTTTAAGGTGTAGAGACAGCTGTTGTATTCTCTATTTTTCAATTTTTTTGGAGGAGGATTGGATGGCTATGTATTTCCCCCTTAGGACCACCTTTGCTATATCCATAGGTTTTGGACCGAAGTATCTTCATTCTCATTGGTTTCCATGATTGTTTAAGTTCTTCTTTGATCTCCTGGTTGATACAAGCATTCTTAAGCAAGGTGGTCTTTAGCTTCCAGGTGTTTGAGTTCCTTTCAAACTTATCCTTGTGGTTGAACTCCAGTTTCAAAGCATTGTGATCTGAGAATATGCAGGGAATAATCTCAGTCTTTTGGTATCCGTTGAGTCTGGATTTGTGGCCCAGTATGTGGTCTATTCTGGAAAAGGTTCCAGGTGTACTTGAGAAGAATGAGTATTCTGTTGTTTTAGGGTGGAATGTTCTGTATATATCTATGAGGTCCATCTGGTCCAATGTTTCATTCAATGCTTTTGTTTCTTTATTGATTTTCTGCATGGATGATCTGTCTATTACTGAGAGAGGGATGTTAAGATCTCCTACTATCAATGTATTCATATCAATATGACTCCTTATCTTGATTAATAGTTTTCTTATGTAATTGGCTGCTCCCATATTGGGGGCATAGATATTTACAATTGTTAGATCATCTTGGTGGATAGTCCCTTTAATAATGATGTAGTGTCCTTCTGTATCTCTGACTACAGTCACTGGTTTAAAATCTAATTTATCTGATATGAGAATTGCTACCCCGGCCTTCTTTTGAGGCCCATTGGCATGAAATATATTTCTCCATCCCTTCACTTTCAATCTGGGTGTATCCTTAGGTTCTAAATGGGTCTCCTGTAGACAACCTATGGTGGGTCCTGGCATTTTATCCAATCTGCAACCCTGTGTCATTTTAAGGGAGCATTTAAGCCATTCACATTGAGAGTGATTATCGATAGATACGTTTTTATTGACATCGTGTTACCTTTGAAGTCTTTCTTTCTGTAGATTGTCTCTATATTTCTGTTCAATGATATTCTTAGGATTTTTCCTCTTTTATAGAACCTCCCTTAATATTTCTTGCAGTGTCAGCTTGATGGTCGCATACTCTTTTAAGCCTCGCTGGTCTTGGAAACTCTATCTCTCCATCCATTTTGAATGTCAGTCTTGCTGGATAAAGTATTCTTGGCTGCATGTTTTTCCCATTCAGTTCTCTGAATATATCTTGCCAGCCCTTTCTGGCTTGCCAGGTTGCTGTGGACAGGTCTGACATTATTCTGATGGACTTTCCTCTGTACGGAAGGGATTTCTTTGTCCTAGTTGCGTTCAAGAGAGTTTCTCTAGAATTTTAATTCCCCATTCTTACTATCAGGTGTCTCGAGGTGTTTCGAGAATCTAAAATCTTGGTGGGGGGCATTCTGCCTATAGTACATGAACGCTGTTTCCATTTGCGATATTTGGAAAGTTTTCATGGAGAATGTGTTCGACAATATCTTCTAGACTTCTTTCTTTCTTCTCCCCTTCAAGTATTCCAATAATTCTGACTTTGGAACGTTTCATGGCATCATTTATTTCCCTGATTCTGTTTTCGTGGCTTCTAAGCTGTTTGTTTCAGGCTTCCTCCTGATCCTTTCTCTCTATCTGTTTGTCCTCCAGATCACTCATTCTATCTTCTGTCTCAGTTACCCTAGCTTTTAGAGAATTTAGATTAGATTGGAACTCATTGAGAGCCTTGTGAACATCATCCCTGGTGGCGTTCAGTTCTGTCCTAATATTGTGAACATCATCCCTGGTGGCTTTCAGTTTTGCCCTAATCAATTCCTTTTGGTCATCCATGGCTTTTTCCAACCTAGCTATTGCCTGGATAATTGTTAGCCTGAATTCCCTTTCTGACATAATGTCTATGTCGGTAGCCATTAGCTCTGTTGCAGAGGGCCCATCCTCTGAATTTTTCTTCTGCAGGGCATTCCTCCTCCTAGTCATTTTGGTGAGAGATGGCTGAATGGTTGTAGCTGGATGTATTGACCTCAGTGCAGTGAAGGTGCACCCTGGAACGCTTCTGAGCAATCAAGAGTCCCCACCCAAATGAAAAAGAGAGAGAGAGAGAGAGAGACAGGAAAAAGAAAGAAGGATAAAAGAGAAGGCTCAGCCCAAATGGTCCCCAAGGTAAGGTTTGTGAAGTATACAAACAAAAACGACTGATAAAAGTATATGACAAGAGAAAAAAAAATATATACATATATATGTAGAAGCAAAACAAAGAAACAAAGAGACAAACAAAAAGAAGAATCTCGTCCAAAAAAACCCCAAGTATAAGATTTATGTACTACCACAACAAACACAAATATACAGAAATACTGGGAGGAGAAAAAGATGGGAGAGTGGTTGTGAATTCTCAGTGTGGGTGAGGAAGGTTATTTTGATTCTTCCTGGGTATCTTTTTTAAAGGACACAACTTTCCTAAGATAACAGGGGATTAAAAATTGGTCTACCTATAGGGGTAGCATTGATTGGGGAAAGGGGATTACCTTGAAGTTTAACTCTATATGAATATTAGCAAATAAAAATAAAGAAAAGAATGATCTAAATAAACTAAAGTAAATTTTTTTAAAAAAATTTTAAAAATAGAAAAGCAAGAGAAAAACATGGGTATATGTATCAAAAAGTTCAGGTTAAGAGGTTATTATGGAATTTGATGTACTGGACATCTCACTGTGATGGTAAATAGGCTAAAAAAATCTATATAAAAATAAAAAAAATAAATTAAAAAATGAACCAGAATAGTGAGAACAAATTAAAAATTAAACGTTGTATCTATGAAGTTGTAGTGATTCTTCTCTTCTCGGTTGGTTTTGTTTTGTTTTTCCCGGTTGGCTTTCTGGGGGAGGGACCTGCCTCGAGGGTTTTCAGGCAGGGTTTTTATGTCTGTTCATTTGTTTTCTCTCCCCTTGGCAGCTCCCAATGGTTCTTGGAGGTTTAGAGGAAAGCAAACTGCACCCAGACCTCCCTCCCAGAAAGAAGCCCCAGTCTGTTCCCCTCTGTGTGCTGCAGAGCAGGTTGCCAGCCGTGGTCTCTGGGGACACCTGTGTGTCCTGCTTGTACTCAAAACCACAACAGCGGTGGCTGTCTGGGCAGCTCCAGACCGCCAGAGAGGTTCCAAGCAGCGATTGCATCCTAAGATTTTCCCGCTGACCCGGGCTGGGAGCACTCAGACTTTCTGGGTCCGAGAGCGCCATGCTGGCGCCTGCACGTGCCTCTCTCAGGGGAGGGGGTGGAGCGCATCTCAGGCTTGCTAGCACGGCTCTGAGAAAGTGTGGAAGCTGCAAAAAAGGCTGTTTCTGCTGTGTGAGGGTCCCAGCCCCTCCTGTATGCCAAGTGCCCTTAGGAGGTCTCCTGGCAGCTCAGGGACCAAGACCTGATTTCTCCGCTTCACTCTCTCTGGCTCAGCGTCAGGGGTGTCTGTCTTCGGTGGGGGACTTAGGCCCCTGTCCCTAACTGTTCCAATTCCCACAATTTCATCCCGCAATCCTTTGCTCTTTTTGAGTGCTTTCTACCAAATTTCAAGTTAATGCTGGTCCCCAGATGCAGGAGGCTCTCGTATTGGGGTATTACTTTCCAATGGGTCACTTCTGGTGGCTCCCTCCCCCTTTTGTTTATCTTCCAATACCAGTCCGACGTTCCCACTCCACTTTACCTGCCCACTGGTGTCTTCTGCCCCCGTAGAGATCCAGACGTGTATAATTCTGATCTCAGGCTGATTTCATGGGTGATCAGAGTTCCTTGGTAGGTCATCAGCTCACTTTAGGGGACAGGTTGAAACGGCACCTCCTCCTAGTTCCCTGCCATCTTGTCCCCTCCAGAGAGAGATAATCTTAAGTAGGTTCCATGCTGGATATGGAGTCTGACTCTGGGCAGAATTTCAGGACCTGGAGGTCATGATCTTGAGATCAGGTCCTGAGAAGAAATCAAGAGTCAGATAATTAACGAACTGAGCCCCTTTCCATACATTTTCTTGAAATTGAGCCAATTAGTCTTATTTATTAATATTCTCTTTTTTTGGTATCAAAAAAACTGCTCCCCCTTGATTATGTTAACTAAAATTAATTAGTTTTAAAGATCTGATTCTAGAATTTGATTCTACAATTTTCCTATTTCTATTTTATTATTGTTATTATTTTTAAAGATTTTATTTTATTTTTTTTGACAGAGAGAGATCACAAGTAGGCAGAGAGGCAGGCAGAAAGAGAGAGAAAGAGAAGCAGGCTCCCCACTGAGCAAAGAGCCAGATGTGGGGCTCAATCCCATGACCCTGAGATAATGACCTGAGCTGAAGGCAGCTGCTTAACCCACTGATCCACCCAGGTGCCCCTCTATTTTATTATTTAAAAAATCTTTTATCCTTATTGCCGGCTTCTTTCTGCTCCAGTTAATTTTGTTGTATTTCATGAATTTGATCCTGAGCATTGTTCTAGCTGGATCCCATAGTGCCCGATATATATGTTTCATTATCATTGTCCTTATAGCATACTGGCTTTATTTATTTTTTTTTATTCCAAGAGATTTTATTTCCAGTTTCTGATATTTGTGTATGATATTTTTGCTGTAATATTTTAGTTTCACTGTGATGGATTCAGAAAATGTTTTGTCTGTTTTTCTTTTACTTTTTGGAATTTATTGGGTTTTACTTTGTGGCTTAATACATGGTCAAATTTTGTGTATGTTTGGTCACCTGCAAGAACGATGTTACATTCTCTATAGTCTGAATGTGGAAGAATGATGGTACATTCTCTATCATCTGAGTGCATGTATATATATATATATACACATACCTTACACACATAAGTATATATTTATATATGTATCTATCAATGAATTATACATATGTGTTTATACATATATGTACAGATAAATAGGTATATGTGGTGTAATTCACCTGATAGTTATATATGTAATATAAAGTGCAACTCACTATGTATACAAATTCCAAACTCCACATTGAAATATAATAATAACTTACTTAGGGGCACCTGAATGGATCAGTTGAGCATCAGACTCTTGATTTTGGCTCAGGTCATGATCTCAAGGTTGTGAGATCAACCCCATGTCAGGCTCTGTGCTGGGTGTGGAGGCTGCTTAAGATTCTCTCTCTCAGGGCCTCTAGGTGGCTCAGTCTGTTGGGCGTCTACCTTTGGCTCAGGTCATGATCCTAGGTCCTGGGATTGAGTGCCACATCAGGCTCTCTCTGCTCCTTGGGGAGCCTGTTTCTCCCTCTCCCTCTGCCTGCCTCTCTGCCTACTTGTATTCTCTCTCTGTCAAATAAATAAATAAGTATTAAAAAAAAAAAAAGATTCTCTCTCCGTCTCTCTCTGCCCCTCCCCCACCACTTGAACACACTCTCTCTCTCTAAAAAGAAAAATAATAATAATTTACTTGATCAATAATTTACCTGGTCAGTTATATGATTTAAATATTTTTTAGTCTTTTTGGTGGCAATACTGCCCTCTCAAGGACCAAGTGTGAAGCATCAAGTCCCTTACCACTCTTTCCCGTATTTTCTCTAGCTTTTGTATTCTAACTGTTGATATTGTATAATTAGGTGCAGGTTTTCATGACTGGTAGTTCTTCCCTGAGAATCATACCTTTTTTCATAATAAAGAGCCCTCCTTTGTCTGAAATAAAACTGAAGTTGTTTTCTTTCTTTTCAATGGGCAGGAAATTAACCAGTGTAGAGATAGACTGGTGCCCTGACCTGAAAAATGTCAGAGCAGAAAATGCCATCTCTTCTGAGGAAAGATATTCTCTGGGCTCAGAGGGCAACCAGGGGTGGCAGGAAGGTCGAAGGCAACTCTGCTGCTGGCCACTGAACCGTAGCAGGAAGGGAACTTTGAGATGACCTGTTTTCACTGCCCCTGTGGAAGGCACGGTTGTCAGAGTTCACCAGGAAGATTTCACAGAGAAAAAGCTTCATGAAAATATTTGGAAAGCAAAGTATATTATCTGGCAGAGAGAGCAGGGAGGCCAATTCCAGTAAACCAGCTTCATCCAAGAAGAAGTACACAGCAATGAGGATGGGCAGCATGTTTGCTTGCCCCATCAAGGCCAGCAGTGTGGACTGGAAGGCTGGGAGGTTTAAAACATCAGGGCAAAGCTGCATCACTCCTGTATCTTTTGCTTCTCTGCCATCATTTATTCTAAAAGAATTTTCAAAACTCTCTAGGTCATCATACTTAGTTTATGAGATGTCTCCCAGGTCTATCTGCCGATACCTGATTGCATCATCCACCTTGTATAGTTTTTTTAATCTTTTTTCATTTCTTCATAAAGATTTTTTTTGTTTTTTTTTTAAAGATTTTATTTATTTATTTGTCAGAGAGAGAGAGAGAGAGAGCACTGGCAGATGGAGGCAGAGGGAGAAGCAGGCTCCCTACTGAGCAAGGAGCCCGATGTGGGACTTGATCCCAGGGTGCCGGGATCATGACCTGAACTGAAGGCAGCCACTTAACCAACTGAGCCACCCAGGCATCCCTCTTCATAAAGATTTTTCATTTCTGTAGTGTTCTTCCTCTTTTCCAACCTCTGAACTCCAAAGCTCTGTTCACATCCTCTCCCACCTTCACCTGGCCTGTTATTTGAACATCCTAACTTTTATAGGAGCCCTTATTTCAATACATGGCATGCTATCTGTTACATATAATATTTTTAGTCAGAATTCCTCTCTGTTTCCTTGGATAATGGCCCTTGTGCTGTGTGTCTTTGATATTTCCCTGTCTTGTCTTTTCTCCTTCCATCAAAAGATGCAGCTGATTGGCTGCTTAATGGCAGTCTTTATCCATAGGCTCAGACTGTTTATCTTAGTATGACTTAACTCTGAAGAGAACAGGCTGTAGCCCTGTTCAGCTAGTGGTAGAGAAGGTGGGAGTGGGCATGTGGCAGGAAGTGGTTTGGGGTCCTGGCTACTCTTTTCACTTGCATTTGTTCTTGAATATCTTTCAATAAAAGCTGCTATTATTTATGTATGTGTTTTTGCCCTGAGGATCTTCCTCTCAGCTCCCAACACTCCTTTAAACTCTCAGGTCTTTCCAAGGCTCCAACTTGACATTGGCAATTGCTGCTGCCCACCCTTTGTGTCCTGTACATCTTTTGCTCTCTTCCAATGGAGAATGAAGACTGGAACTCAGAGATGGAGTATGGACTCTCCCTTTGAAAGTATGGCTAGGCTGGCCTGGGGTCTCAGAGGACAGAGGACAAATTTTATGTACTCCCTTGCTCCAGTTTAGATGTCAAAGCTTTTTCTTTGGGGCGCCTGGGTGGCTCAGTCAGTTAAGTGTCTACCTTCTGCTCAGGTCATGATCTCTAGGTCCTTGGATTCATCTCTGCATCAGGCTTCCCGCTTAACATGGAATCTGCTTCTCTCTCTCCCTCTTCCTTTCCCTCCTGCTAATTCTGTCTCCCTCTCAAATAAATAAAATCTTAAAAAAGAAAAGAAAAAGGAAAAAAAAGAAAGCTTTTACTTTAAATTTATAAATATGGGGACACCTGAGTGGCTTAGTCAGTTAAACATCCAACTCTTGGTTTCAGCTCAGGTCATGAACTCATGGTTGTGGGTTTGAGCCCCATGTCGGGCTCCATGTTGAATGTGGAATCTGCTTCAGATTCTCCCTTTCTCTACCTCTCCTCATACTTGTGCATTCTCTTGTTCTAAAATAAATAAATAAATAAATCTTAATAAATAAAATAAAATTGTAACTATGTTTTAGAGAATGGATACCTCTTGTTCTCTATTTAAGATGGTTATCTTTTTCCATATATTTATATATATATATATATATATATATATATTTGCTGTTGTTTATATATATATATATATATATATATATATATATATATATTTGGTGAGTGTTGAAGAAGATTAAGAGTAAGAAAAGTTATCTTTAAATAGATGTCAGCTTAAAATTCTGGTCCTCATCCTTGAGTTTCCCTACATGAAATGGAGGAGGGATAAGATTAGAAGAAATCAGGAACACTAAACTAGTCTGACCCACTTTTAAAAGAAAAAAACTAAAGCTTATTTTTATAAACATCAAATAAGCATGCACTAAGTTTCTCTGCTTACTGTGGTCCTTGAAGTTCACTAGTCATTTATAACCAGACCTGCACAAGGCCACCTGGCACTGCTTCCAGGTCTCTGCTTCTTTTTATGTAAAATGAACTGATTGCAATAAATGTAGTGAGAAAAAATGTAAACTTTATCATTTGCTTTTAGAGTAATTCTCAAAATATGAAGAAAAAAATTTGAATTTCTAGAGATGGTTATTTGCTTTATTTTCCCTAGAATAACTGAATTCTTAAAAATCAGAATCTACGGGGGTAAATAAAATCAGTCAGTTCAAATGATAGACTGATGCACTGTTGCCTTAATACAGAGGTCAGTGGATAATTAATAACAGAATCTGTCCTGGCAGTTCCCAGGCGCATCCTTGCTGCAGAAGACCTTGAGATCCCCCAGCAAGTGGGTGAACACACGGTATTAATTTTTTATTAGGCTGTCAGCCCTGTATATCTCCTCAAAAAAAATGTAGCCCATAAAAAAGTACTTCAGTTCTCTTCAACTGATTTGATGCAATTTTCTTCAGGGCCGTCTAGTTATATTTAATGCCCTTTTTATACTTATGTCCAAAAAGGGGGGGGACACATGCAAAGAAGACCATATTCTATTTTTTTAGAAGACCATATTCCAAAGTCAGAAGCAATATAGGGTAAAATAATTAAAGTCTTGGGTCCCTCAAAAAAATGTTGCCCATAAAAACATACTTCAGTTCTCTTCAACTGATTTGATGTAATTTTCTTCAGGGCTGCCCTTTTTATACTTATGTCCAAAAAGGGGGGGACATGCAAAGAAGACCATATTCTATTTTCTTAGAAGACCATATTCTAAAGTAAGAAGCAATATAGGGTAAAATAATTAAAGTCTTCGGTCACTCAAAAAAAAAAAAAAAAAGGCAAAGCAGAGTGGGTCTTATTTTATGAAGCCTTTATGAGAAGAATTTTAAAGTTTGTAAAGCAATAGGAAACTCGTTAACTTTTATAGCCAGACAAAAATAAATAGCACTTGTAGCTATGGAGGTATAATTGGGCTTTTATTTAAATGTGGCAGGGAGTGTGTACTCATAATAGGAAACAAATGAACAACAACAAATCATCCTTTGGATTAATCCCCCATGAAGTACTGGTATTGGAAGACCAGAGAACTCACCCAATGCCATTTACTTATGTTGCAATGACAGATAGATAGATAGATCTAGAACTTGATGGAAAATGGCACTCTGCAAGTGTGAATAGTAATAGTAATTATAATCATCTTGATCATGATCATGGCAAAATATTCTCATTGTTGTGTTTAAATAGAAAAAAGTAAAGAAAGATTGTAGATCATAAATGCAATTATTAATATTGTCATGGGAAAACACTAAATTTGATCATCCTCTTGTCTCTACTATACCTAAGCCCCTTCCCTGACTTGAAATTCCTGTCACTCTCCCAATCTGGCAATTTCCTTTAACTCTATTGTCTCCTTATGAACATGGGGTAAAACCTATCTGAAAAGTCCCACAGATTCAGATTCTTAATAGATAATGAATGTTGAAAAGTCCTTGATATATCCTATGTACTTCCAAAAACAGGTCTGTGCAATGCACTGTGGAATGCACCATAGTAGTGCCTTGCAAGGACACCTGGAAGGATGGACTTGAGCCTGGTGCACATAAAAAGACCAGTGGGACTTTGAAAGGGTTAAATGAGAGGCAAAAATATTTAGCACCATGCTTTTAACATGCACAGTTTACTGAATCCCATGAAGAAGCGGGCACTATATATACCAAGGGTTTGAAAACCTCTCAAAGGACTCTCCTTCCAGAGCTGGAGATGGAGGACATAAAGAACCAATGAACTTTGAGGACCAAAGTAAGTAGGGAAACTTAACTTGTCTTTACTAAACAGCCATTAATGGAGGGTTATAGCAGTGGAAAGATTGATGGCTGAACTGAAAGTGGCTGGTGGGAGAAAGGAGAGGAGCCTGGGGTGCAGCCTGGCAGAGCGCCATGTGCCAGTGCTGCAGACTATAAGTTGAGTGTGAATCTATGTCAGGGTGATGACTGGTAAGAGCATAGGCTATATGAATGGGCAAGAAGGAGATCTTGACATGAATTCATTGGGTTTCAGTCATTTCCCATAGTGAAGTGGGAGATAGGGAGGAGTTTAAGGAGAGGGATAGTGTAATTCAATTTATATTTTATAATCATCATCCTGACTTCAATTGTAGAAGGATTGGAATGTTTTTAAGACTGAATGGAGGAGACCTCTGAGGAATAAGCCAGACAAAAATTTATGAGGGTTAGACTTTGGTGGCCATAGCAGAGAGGCTGAGAGAAAAAGAGGTAGTTGGTGGCAAGTCTTTTTCTAGGTGTGCCTAGGTCATCTCCTTGCCCCCATTCATGGTTAAGGGTAGCTATCACCTTAATCCAAGCACCTTTTCATGTTTCAGTCAGGGCTGAGTCAATGGATGTGCCCTTTGCCATTTCTATTACCTATCACCACCTGTCTTGCTTAGACTCACCTGAGCACAGGCTGGTTAAAGAAGATGAAGGAGGAGAAGGTGGAGGAGAGGTGGAGGAGGAAGAGAAAGAGGAATAAGAAGAGGAAGAGGAAGAGGAAGAAGAAGAAGAAGAATAAGGAGAAGGAGAAGAAGAAGAAGAAGAGGAGGAGGGGGGGAGGAGGGGGAGGAGGAGGGGGAAGAAGAAGAAGAAAAAGAAGA
>PISX010018351.1:0-40912 GCA_004024625.1 Mellivora capensis
ACTTAAAAATGTTTTAAGAGGGGGTGTGTGGATGGCTCAGTCAGTTAAGCAGCTAAGCACCAACATTTGGTTTCAGGGTCCTGAGCTCTGCACTCCACAGCGAGTCGGCTTGAGATTCTCTCTCCTTCTGCCCCTCCTGCTCATGCTCTCAGTCTCTCTCAAATAAGTGAAGAAATCTTCAAAAAAAATTTTTTTAAACTTTTTTATTTTTTTAATAAACATATAATGTATTATTAGCCCCAGGGGTACAGGTCTGTGAATCGCCAGGTTTACACACTTCACAGCACTCACCATAGCACATACCCTCCCCAGTGTCTATAACCGCACCACCCTCTCCCGATCTTCAAAACATTTTTTTAAAAAAGAACCCTTGGGGTGCCTGGGTGGCTCAGTGGGTTAAAGCCTCTGCCTTCAGCTCAGGTCATGATCCCAGGGTCTTGGGATCGAGCCCCACATTGGGCTCTCTGCTCCGCTGGGAACCTGCTTCCTCCTCTCTCTCTCTGCCTGCCTCTTTGCCTACTTGTGATCTCTATCAAATAAGTAAATAAAATCTTTAAAAAAAATAAATAAAAATAAAAAATAAGAAAGAACCCTTCGCTGTAACTGCATATTTCATAATTTTACCGAAATGGAAGCAACAGAAGAAATGGCATATGTAATAATTATCAGACACTAACACAACCTAGGATAAATGATTGTGAGTTATTTTTGTTACTCATTTGAATATTATCACAGGCCCAATCGCAGAACACCCAGACATGTGCCAGTCATATGGAAATTCTCGTTGTTGATGGTTTTCTGACTCTTGGTGGCTTTACCCAGGCTTTGGCTTGGGCGTCAGGAATGTACCTGTCATCTCAGGAGGATTCAGTGATCTATTTAAAATTTGTTTAGGCTGATTTATGACTTTGTGGGCCGTGGCTGAGATCTGCTGGTTTGCTGGGCTCTGACCTCTTGAGCGCATCTGAGGTTCAATGTTGCCTTGCCTAGGAATTTTGACCAGACTTAAGAGACAGAGCCTGAATGTATCGCCCTCTGTTGGCGTTGGGTAGAGTTGTCATATTTTTGCTTTCGCTCTGGAGTTTGTTCAAATCAAGAAAAGGTCTAGACTGGACCTTCATAACTAGAGGAGATTCTCTGCTGTGTATTAATACTCTGGTTACATGATCATTTGAAAATACATAAAACAGGGGCGCCTGGGTGGCTCAGTGGGTTAAAGCCTCTGCCTTCGGCTCAGGTCATGATCCCAGGGTCCTGGGATCGAGCCCCACATCGGGCTCTCTGTTCAGCAGGGAGCCTGCTTCCTCCTCTCTCTCTGCCTGCCTCTCTGCCTACTTGTGATCTCTGTCTGTCAAATAAATAACAAAATAAGAAATCTTAAAAAAAAAAAAAAACGTAAAACAACAAAGATGCTTTAGGAGGCAACTTTTTTTTTTTTTTCATCTCCACCCACCCCCAAAAAGTCATCTGGTCAAATGGCATCTTTTTTTTTTAGTCATCACCATCCTGTGTTGCAAAGGTTTGAGGCCAAGGTGTCCATTCTGTCCTTTCAACCTTTTTAGTGATTGTCGTGGTACCATTTCCCCACCAGGAATGAGATGTAGCTTCCAGTGACTCAGTGGGGAAGATAACACAAAGGCAAAGAGTGGGAAGCCATTGATACTCCCAAAGAAGACAGACTCAATCCCCTGCAACTGGAGACAAAATGAGGGGAGAGAGGAAGCAAGGGGTGGGGAGAGGAGGGAGGAGGGGAGCAGGGAAGCTGAGAAAGCAGGAGGAGGAAAGGAGGACCGGGAAGGAAGGAAGGCCTCTGGGGCTCCCACCCCCACTGAAGTCTTATCAGCGCCCCCCACTTTAACCACCTTCCTCCCCTGGGCTTTCACCTGACACCAGTTACTTTCTTGGCACAAACAAGAATTGCTCCTTTTAAGGGTCAGCCTTGGCGCCTTGGAGCTTTCGGGCTCCTGCTGCTGCAGCCCAGCTGACGGGCCCCAGTGCTCGGGGGCCACACAGGCCCCATCTCCCTCCTTAGAGCAGAGGGACCACTCTTCCCCAGAGACTCATCTGGGACCGCTGCGATCTCTTGTGCTCACTCTGATTGCGGTCCTGAGATGTTCCAGGAACGCAGCAATCTCTAAGCCAGGACAGGTTGAGAAGAAGTTGCAGGGCACGTGCAGAAGACAATCTGGAATCCTGTTCCTTAGGGAGTATGCTGGATGGTTCTAGAATGTGCATTGCTTTTGCCTGGGTACAGCCTTGCCTGTGCCTTTCAGTTTCATGCCTTTTGAGAATCTTGACCATCATCAGGGAACGAATTTATTTGGTTCCAGGTTATCTTACTTCTGGGTGTTCCTTTAAAGGTTTGATCTACAAAAGCCAGAAAGGGCGGGGGAGGGGGATGGGAAACAGGCGACTACATTGAGAAAGATGTCCATTTTTGTTGGAGAATTAATTTAAGTCTTCAAATCGCTTTTATAAAACACATTCAGGAAGGATCCAAGCACCCTTGCTCCGTGCTTAACAATCCTCAAATTGTCTGCACTACTTCTAAAACAGGAATCACACTCTGCAGTGACTCTTCTTATCACTTTGGAGTAAAAAGGTCTCAAGAGCTTTTCTGTTTTGTTTTTGAAAATATCGATTGCAAAAGGAAGGTCAAGGGTCTTTCCCCCCTTCCCCCTTCCCCACAGAGGATTTTATTTTTACATTCAGACCCACTATCCTGACATGCCAGGACAACCCAGTTTTTTCCAGCCTATGAATTTATCTCCCCTAACTCCATCACTGATATATTTTGATGTCTATAAACCTACAAGAAGGAAGCCTCCCGCGTAACCAGACCCAACTCAGTCCAGAGAGGCGCTGTCAAGGCTCGGGGACACTCAGGCTCCTTCACAACCTCCTTAAAGAGAGACTGGCCATTGACAACTTAAATCTTCAATGCTTGATCTCTTTGTTTGAGTCTTGGAATGCCATTGATACCTTCTTTGTATTTATAATTGTTTTAATTAGCCACCCAGCAGGAGCCTCTCCTCCAGCTGGATTATAGGCGGCACAGCGGGACCCACCAACCCAGTTAAAATAAAGCACAGACTTTATGGCTCCCTTAATTTCTTTTATCTGTATCAAATTTTTTCTTTCTTCTCTTTCATTTCCCTCTTTTTTTCTCCCTCCCCCCACCTCCCCTCCGACCCCCGGCTCGTGTTTGGGAGGGCAGAGGCAAAAAAGCTGTGACTCTAAGAATGGTTTGGCTTTTTGAAAATTCAAAAAACTATGGAAAAAACCCACGACGGTGGATAGTCATCAGCCGTTCACATCTCCGAGGGGGAAAATCGCACAGATGTGCTTGTCCACTGCTCTCCGTAACATTTCACATTTCGTAAACCTCAAGGTGATGGTATCTTGAGGGATTACGACGAAACTGATGTCAGTTGCTAAACTTTTGTGGGCGGAGGCTGGGGAAAGTTTGCAAAAAGGCTTCTCTGTGGCCCCTGGTGTTTGTTCTTATTGACCACATCCTTCTTTTGCGGATGGAAATCTGGAGGATCAATTATGATGCAGATCTGATACTATTTCCATTTGTGGGAGCGCCCTGGCCTAGGATGTTTGGACTTTTGGAAATTCTTGCATTGTTAAGATTGTTTTTCTCCTACTTTGAACTGGGTGCTGCTGTTGGTGTGACCATAGGCAAACTGCCTGACCCAGAACACATCGTAAGAACCCAGCAGAAAGGCCGAGCTTCTTTGTGGCTTCAGAGAAAATGCCAGGGTCTCTCTTTCTGTGTGACTCTATAAAACGACCTGTCTAGAATTAAAACAGCACTGGTCCCTGTGGAAACATTCATTATTTCCAAAAGTAAAATCCTGTTTAGTTTAGTTTTGGTTTTGTTTTTTTTTTTTCCCTAATACTCAGATGACCTTATTTGCATTTAAAAAGAAATGATAGCTCCAGTTACCAGATATGGAAAAGACTTCAAGCTGGCTTCCGCATTTCAGGGCATTTTGAAGTCGAAAATGTTGTTGAGCCTTTTCTTTTTAGAAATTTCCAACAGTATAAACATTGAAGTCAATCCTAAACCAAGAGGCCTGATGAAATGGGTGGGGGAGGGAAGGGGAGGGTCCTGTTTGTGTACGAATATTAAGTATTCCATGTCTTTAAAACCAGGTGTGGTTAAAATTAAAATTTCCTCTTGTCAACCTGAATTATTTGGGGGTT
Source organism: Mellivora capensis (assembly GCA_004024625.1). Classification (NCBI taxonomy): domain Eukaryota; kingdom Metazoa; phylum Chordata; class Mammalia; order Carnivora; family Mustelidae; genus Mellivora; species Mellivora capensis. The sequence continues at coordinate 4,216 of PISX010018351.1, forward strand.
TGTCGCCAGAGACCCAGGCATTCACTCGCTTTGTGAAACAGCCACCCACCGCAAACACCCGCAGCAGTTTTGCTGGGTGCAGTTGTAAGACTTTGAAATTCAATGAGAAGATTGAGAAGTGGCAGGAATCCCTGTGTGAGCTAGAGTCCCACCGGCTGGAGGACTCTTGCAGGAGCCTAGTGTCCTCGAGGGGCACTAAATTACTAAAGGACAGAATTACGAAGCGTCTCGTGCCCAAAGTTGTCACATGCAGTGTGTATATATGTTCATAAAGATAATACACTTGGGTGGTTGCCTGACGTCAGGAATGCACTAAGAGCCTCTCAATGGTACACTTCAAATGCTTAATTCTATGTTATGTGAATTTCACTTCAAAAAAAATAAAATGAAACAATCTTAAAATAATAAGCTACTATAATACAAACACCGGCAAGACAATAAGATAGTTTTACACTTAAAAATTTCCAGGGGCACCTGGCTGGCTCAGTCGATGGAGCGCGCAACTGTTGATCTTGGGGTTGTGGGTTTGAGCCCCACGTTGGTTATAGAAATTACTGAAAAGCTTTTAAACAAATAAATAAATAAATAAATTTACAGACCTTTTTTTTTAAGATTTTATTTATTTATTTGACAGATAGAGATCACAAGTAGGCAGAGAGGCAGGCAGAGAGAGAGGGGGGAAGCAGGGTCCCTGCTGAGCAGAGAGCCCGATGTGAGATTCCATCCCAGGACCCTGAGATCATGACCGGAGCCGAAAGCCGAGGCTTTAACCCACTGAGCCACCCAGGCACCCAAAAAATAAGTAAACTTTAAAAATAGATGCAAATACTCATATGCAGCTTAATGTGAACTTTTTTGTTGTATGTGTCCTGTTTAGTGGGAACTTGATTTGACATGGTATTGGTTACATGGACTTTTTTTTTTTTCAAGATTTTATTTATTTATTTGACACAGAGAGACACAGTGAGAGAGGGAACACAAGCAGGGGGAGTAGGAGAGGGAGAAGCAGCTTCTCGCCAAGCAGAGAGCCCAATGCAGGGCTCGATCCCAGGACCCCGGGATCATGACCTGAGCCGAAGGCAGAGGCTTTAATCCACTGAGCCACCCAGACTTTTTTTTTTTTAATGACTTAATCCTCGTAAGATAGGAACCCCTTTGGTGGGGGGGGTCCATATTTTGAATATTCATTTCATTTTGTAGTACAAAGACAAATCTAACTTAGACTCACCCGTTACCATCCAGTGACAACATAGGAGTAGAGACTTAGAAATCCAGATCTCGACCTCTTTTCTCTAGTGGCGCTTGTCCCCCAAAGAAACACAGCGGCTGACAAATGATACCTAGCTTTCTACACATAGATTTATAGCTTTTGTGAATGCTTTTCTTTGCTTAAATGGTATTATAGTGGAAAATGCTGTACTTGGGAGCCAAGCAGATCTGTAACGGGAACTTCTAAGAACTTGCTCTGAGTTTCCCTTGCTCTTCTCCATGGGGTGTTGGGGCTGGGGGGCGGGGTGCCAGCGGTGTGAAATACCACCCCTCCCCCAAAAGGGTTGCTGTGTGATTTCTCGAGCCAGCCTAAGTAATACGCTCTGTAGGTTATCGGTCAGACAGCCAGACCTCAGTAATGGAACATTTTTGTTTCTATGATTATTGCCATTGCTGCCATTGTTATTTGCACAAATGTGACAACATTTGACCCATGATCAAAGGCAGAAAATTCTTTTAAATATAGAATATGGTTCAGAGTTGCAGCAATTTTCAAGACAATTCTGTGTTAAGATTAAAGATAAAACAATCTTTTTTAAAGAAATATTTTTTAAATCCCTTGATTCTGACTCCCCTCACAGATGGGACTGGGACTATCTACACACCTGTAGAAGTGCGTGCATATACACATAAAAAAAAACCCATTGTTGTAAAATAGTATATGCTAGCATGTGCACGGAAGGAAAAAAGTTGGAGAAATCACTGTCCCAGGAGAGGGTTGACCCAGAATCTCTCCTTCCCTTGGACTGTATTTTGTAACACTCTTATTTGTCGGTTCATCTTTGCCTTCTTTGTCCTCTATCACTGGTCCCAGAAGCAAAACCAGGCACGAAGTAGACCTTCCATAAATACTTGTTGAATTACTGGGCACAGGAAATGTGTAATCAGAAAAGCCATAAAGGGAATTACATAAAGGAAGTTTTACCAAATCGCTGTCCTTATTGGCATAAGGAAGCTACCCTGGGACAACATGCTAGTCAAATTTCCAACAAAAGACAGATTCCCAGCTTTGCTATTTACTTTCTTTTTTCTTTAATCACGAACTGAAACAAGAGGCGTGCATCCTTCAGAATGTGTTAGAGGCCACTGAGCTCCTGAAGGGATGAGCTGTGTGGGTCCTGAGCTGACCGAGTTATGTTAGCAGAGTTCAGCAGCGTGGGGTGGGTTTACGTTGCCTTGCCAGTTTCAGATGATTTTCAGCTACAGCTCATGAGGTCCCTCTTGGTGACATCACTCACATCTGTGGCGACTTAAACCTCCTGTTTCTTTGAAAACGGAATCTGAGAATATGAAAGGTTTATACTCTCTAAACTAATTAGCAGTGACCAGTAACTTGAGGAGGCCAGCTTGCCCTTCAGGACACTCCATTTACCTGGGAGTCTTGCCAAGTCAATCTAGCCACTTCTAGAACTTTACCCACCCCAGTAAGGGAGGAATGGAGGCATGCACTTTTTTAAAAAATAGAGAACTGATTAAGTATTGTTCTCTAAAGATTGTGTGTGTGTGTGTGTGTGTGTGTGTGTGTGTGTATGTGTATGATGTGACTTGGCAAACAAATGTAGCATCGTGTATTAGAGAAATGGATTTTGAAGGAAACGATTATTTTGCAGAAGGAAGTTTAATTGTATAAAGCAGGGGTGCCTGGCTGTCTCCATCGGTAGAGTGGGTGACTCTTGATCTCGGGATTGTACTTTCGAGCCCCACAGAGATTACTTTAAAAATCTTTAAAAATTTAAAAAAAAAAAAAAACTTTTAAAAAGAGAAGACAGGGGCACCTGAGTGGGTTGAGCATCCGATTCTTGGTTGTGATCTTGTTGTGATCTTGTGATCTTGTGATCAGGTTGTGATCTTGGGGTCGCAAGATCGAGCCTTGCGTCGGGCTTGTGCTGGACATGGAGCCTGCTTAAGATTCTCTCTTTCTGGGGGCGTCTGGGTGGCTCAGTCCTTATGCGTCTGCCTTTGGCTCAGGTCATGATCCCAGCGTCCTGGGCTTGAGCCCCATATCGGGCTCCCTGCTCAGCGGGAATCCTGCTTCTCCCTCCCCCTCTGCTGCTCCCCACTCTCTGTCAAATAAATAAGATTTTTTTAATTAATTAAAAAGAGAAAGCAAGATATAGAGTGGTATATATAGTGTAACAGGAAGTATTCATGTAGGTGGTAGATTTATACATACTTGCTTGCATTTGCCTAGAATCTCTGTAAGAAACAAGAAACTTAACAACAGACATGAGGGGTAACAGTAGTCTCCTGAGTCACAATGGAGCTTGAGGCAAGAAGAAAAATCAGTAACACTGACCTTATTTTAATTCAAAATTTCCACATTTTGTTCATCATGAATTTTTTTCATTTTTTCATTTCCATTAATTTTGAGGTTTTTAAAATTGCATTAAAATCGTATTTATCTCAATGACTGAGGTTTGGGACACCCTCTTTAAATCTTGTGTGCAAGATGAATGAGGGATCCCCTCACCCTAGCCTCCGTTGTGGCTATCTTTTGTACCATTTAATTTTTGTTTCCCCTGCACACAAGTATAGTTTATATTCAGAAATAGGGTGCAGGAGCCACAAGTGGTGTTTGGAACCCTTTGTAATTGTGGTTCTTAATATTTGGGGGGGGGCGGGTCATGGATCCCACCAAGAATCTGATGAAAGCTGCAGCCCCTCGGCACATACAAACTATATTCTCCATTTAATTCCAAGGGGGTCTGTGCAACGCTGAGTCAAAGCTGCTCCGGGACGCCTGGGTGGCTCAGTGGGTTAAGCATCTGCCTTTGGCTCCATTCATGATCCCAGTATCCTGGGATCGAGTCCAGCATCGGACTCCCTGATCAGCGGGGAGCCTGCTTCTCCCTCTGCCTGCTCTGCCTACTGCTCCCCCTGCTTGTGCTCTCTCTCTGATAAATAAATAAAATCTTTAAAAATAAATAAAAAATAACACCGCTCCCATTAGAGAGAGAACCACACAGCCAAAGCTCCTCTTTCAGCTAGTGTTCTGATTTTCCCTACACCCTCTCTACCAAAGGAGAGAACTGAATGTCTTCCCTTTATAGTTATTTCTTGAGTTATTTATTCGGACGTCGTGTTTTGTGAGGACAAACGATATAGTCCGTGCTCCCCAGGTGATACTCACTGGCAAGGCCACCTGGGATCTGAATAATTCCCCAAACAAAACGGCGCGTCCCAGGCTGGACACCATCCTAAAAGGACATTAGCGCCCCGACTTTATGTTACACGGGTCACAAGAGAAGAGCCCCCGCCGGTACATCACTCAGCACTCCCGGCAGTTTGAGCTGGATAATTCGTTGTCGTGGGGGTTGTTCTGGGCGTTGAAGGATATTTAGCAGCATCTCCTGTCAAGAAAACCAAAAATGCCAGCAGAAAGTGCCCCATGTGCCCCGTGGGACAAAGTCCCCATCGCTTACAAACCAGCTGCCGGACTAGAGCATGCAAGTCACCTGACAATTTGGTGACCGCTTTCCAGTGTTTCCTTCCAACATTTGGAGAGTTGGTGGCATTCCTGGCACATTAAGCCACATGCAGCGAGCACTTACAAATGCGTAGAAAAGCTAATTCTGAAGTTGTGAGCTTCTTATACTACTATTATTTCCAAATCCTGAGGCCCTGGAAAAGTTCCCGAAGACTTCCCCTGCCCTCCAGTGGACCGTCCTAAACTATCTACCCCCTTCTGCGTGGGTCTTCACTCCAGGAAGTTAAAACCCCACCATTTTACCTGTTACAAATGCCCAGCTCAGGTATTCCCAAGGCTTTATGACCACGCCCCCCGCGCTCCAACACTGCCTCCGGAAGCTTGTTGTTACCAAGCCCCAGAAAGTATTACTTTCTGTCCAAGTGTAATCAGAATCCTCGTTGCCCCTTCAGGAATGCTGTTGCCGGTAAGATATTAATTATCTCTTGCAGCTTGAAAGTACTCCTCCTAACGGGGCTTAATGGAGCGTACAGCTCCAGAGACATTCATAACCATTGTCCCCTCCGGAAATATGACACTGGGGAGATGGATCATTCACTTTCGCTGTTTCAGGATTTAATGGAGGGTAAAGTTTTTAATCAACTTGTTGGGAGCTTACTATTTCTAAGGGAGAAAAGACACCTTACATTCCCAACCCCCAGACAGAAGACTTTGTTTAAAGACTTTTGTGTGTGTTTCCTTATGGGGACCTAGGAGATATATAGATCTATAGATATAGATCTATATATATAAAATAGGTTATCCTATTAATGTTATATAAAGGTTCATTTTCAATCTGTGATCACCGATCATCTATGCAGGGCAAAAACCTTTAAAAATTAAAATGAAAGGTACAGAGAATCCAAACAAATCGTTACGAGCATCAACACAGGTAGGGAAGACATAGTGATGTGCCTGTCTCTACCTGTCGTTATAACGAGAACTTAGAACAGAGCTCAGAATTGATCCCGGGGCATCAGGCCCAACACCAATCTGCAGAAGATGTTACAGCCTGTAAGTGGTTCTGTTGGGAAGGCCTACTTCCCTAGCGTCAGACTAAGATCTGAGCAAAATTCTTGGCTAATCTTTCTGAGGTGCCTGGGCAGCTCATTCGGTGGACCATGAGACTTCCGATTTTAGCTCAAGTCTTGATCTCAGGTTCATTGAGTTCAAGCACCGCCTTGGGCTCTACACTGGCCATGGAGCCAACTTAAAAACAAAAGAAAACAAATAAAATAAAATGTGGGTTATAATCAGAAGGCTTGGGATTTACTAAGATAAGTCACTGTGACATACTGAATGTTTATGTCTTCCCAAAATTTGTATGTTGAAATCCTACCCCCATCCCCACTCCCAGTGTGATGGCGTTAGGAGAGAGGACTTTGGGGGAAGTGATTATGGCCACACAGTGGAAGCCTCAGGATGGGATTAGCAGGGACTGGAGAGAGCTTGCTTCCTCTTCCGCTACTCCAGAGAGAGTATGTGAGGATACAGAGAAGACAGTCAGCCATGCAAGCAGGGAGAGCACCTCATCACATCTGCCGGCTCCCAGGCCTCTAGAACTGTGAGCAATACATGTTTGTTGTGTAAGCCACCCAGACTATAGTATTTTTGTTGTAGCAGGCTGAGTTGACTAAGACAGTCATAGATTTATCTCTAGAAATCATGGAATTGGAGGAAACACTTTCATTGCCAGCTATATCCATCAACGCTTCTTCAACTATGACAGAAGCCCAGCCCATGTACACTTAAAACAGGAAATATATCAGATTACATAACCAAGGAGGCAACTGGTATCTGGTCTGACTTCAGGCATGGCTATATCCAGGTACTCAGATACTGTCCCACGGGCCTTGCTTTTCTCTTAGGCAGCCTTCTTTGTGCAGGATTCTTAGGAGCACCAGGCTTATGTCCTCCCAGCTTCTGATCCAACACTAAGATGGTGTATCTTTTCGAAGGACTGCATCAGGGGTTCTGAACAGGAGTTCCATTGTGTTTATTTCTGATTGGCCCTTTATGGGTCCTGAGGCCACCCTTGATCCAATCTCTCTGTGGTCAGGGAGTTTTAATACTAGAAATGAGCTTCTCTGTCCACTCCCTTTGTTCCTGGCTTTGATGGGGTGGGGATGTGATACCCATGGCCGCTCCTTGCCACCATGTGGTGACAAGTGTGAGGATGGAAAGCCAGAGCAAGAAAAAGAGCAACAAAATGAACCCTGGTGGCTTTACAGAGTCACCAAATGCACCTGAGGCCACCTACCACCAAAATCTCTTGTCACGTGAGATCGTGAAATATCCTTAGCATTTAAGCCATGGTTATGTGCCACTGAAGAGAGCCTCACGGTCACAGTGTCCGTCTGAGATGGGCTTTCTTCTTTCCATTTCACAGATGAGGAGGCTGAGGCTCAGAGAGATTAGGGTTCTGGCTGAGAACAAAAAAGTGTAAAGGAATAAATGACAGAAAATGGTCCTAACTATTGGCATCCACGTTGCTTCCCCTACCCCAGCCTTGCCTGTTCCTCTCAGGGCTCCCGATCCCATGTAGGGACTTCTCCAATCCGGGCCCAAACCAAGCTGCCACCAATGGTTCTTCTTCCCTTTTCCTTGTGCCCTCCTATCCCTCTGCCCCCGAACCAACCCAACCTCACAGCTGTCATCCTGGGCCTGAACCGTCTGCCTCTCTCCATGACTGCCACCAGGGCTAAACCCACACCCCAATCACAGTCTTCTCCCTGCCCCCATCACTAGCCCCTCCGCTCTGCTGCGGATTCCCACACTCTGCTCTCCGCCAAATGTGGAAACGCTCTCCTCCACTGCCCGTAAGCCTCTAAGAGGCTTGTCGATAAAACAGACTAAAACCTCCACCCCTTCCCCTTGAATAAGTGAGCTGGGTCCAGCTTGCTGTTCCAAATCCATTTCCTGACACTCTCTCCCAGGCCACTCCTCACCTGGCAGACCAGGGGCCTCTTAACCCTGCAGATTGGTGAAATGGGGGTTGGAAGGGCTTGGGTTCTGAACAGCCATCTGCCGGCTGAAGGACAAGGGCAGAATGGCATCACTTGGTGGGGCCTCTGCCCATAAGCTACTCTGCCACACTCGGGAAGGCAGACTCCTACTCATCTTTGAGTCTACAGCCACTTGCTCTAGGACCGTGGTTCTCAACCTGAGGCAGTTTTGCCCCCCAGGGGACATTCGGCAATGTCTGGAGACATTCTGCATTATCACGCTGGGGTGGTGTTCAGGCATCTAGTGGGTAGAGGTCGGGATGCTTCTGAACATCCCATAATGCCCAGGAAAGGCCCCACCAGAGAGCATGATCCAACCCCAAACATCCATAATGCCAAGATTGAGAGATATCCCACCCAAGGCGAGGGAGGCCCTTTTAGGAAGGGGACCTCCTCCCTTTTTGTATTGACTTCCAGACTAGTCTTTCAGACCATGTGCCCTTTCCCCTTCACAGACTGCTGCCTTCAGGCCCTCCCTCTGCAGACTCAGGGTCCCAGGGAGGGAGGGTGTGGCGTGCATTGACAGGAGGAGCCTGTCCCATGGGATCTCCACTGTGTGATATGCTTGCCATCACCCACTCAGAATGCACCAGACCTTACTTTGCAAGACCTTATACCCCCTTGCAGCCACTTCCCTCTCCCTAAGCCCTTCCTCTCTCTATCCCACCCTTGGGCCACTCCCTGGCCCTGGTCTCCTCAAGAAGTCACAAGGTGACAGTTACGCTAATCCCAGGACTTCAGGTAGAAAGCAGGGGCATTTTACAAGTTTGTGAGGTGTTGCGGCTGTCACACTTAGTAGGAATGGTCCCTGGCATTTAGTGGGCTGAGCCAGGGATGACAGATGTCCTTGGTACATGGGATACTAGCACACCACCAAAAGAGATATCCGTGCCCTGCGCAACTTTCTGATGCCTTGGGAGTGTCGATGTAGGACCTGTAGCTCATCTGTAAGACTGCCTACCTCTTGAGGCTCGTTTATCCTCTGCTCTACTCTGTCATTTGCCTTGGCCTGCTACCCCAGTGCTAATTAAGGGCAATTTGCATCATATCTGATACCAGTCGTCCAGACTATTCATTCTCATTAATTACATCCAGGCATACCCTTGCTCTTTCTTTTTCCTGTTTCCTAAATCCAAACTTGGCCATCATTCATTGATTGGAGTTATCGTAAGACTTCTTTCCAATATCCTCTACCGTCGTAGCCCCAGGCTTTTGCACATGGAATATTTTCATCTAGAAAACAAAAAGTCACTTCTTCCAGGAAGCCCTCAGTGCCCACCCCATACTCCTCGGTTCCGGTTAAAGCGGTTACGTTGTTTCATCGGCACATTTGTTTCCCATCTGATTGTCCCTGCAAGCTCCCTGTTCTTCTTATTTCTCCTGGTACCACACTGCTTGGCATGTGTTCTAGAACACTAGAGCTGATCCATGTGTATGTGCTAAATAAAGAAGGACAGAGGGAGGGAGAAAGGAAAGAGATTATGTCCAGAGTGTAGGTTTTTGTTGTTGTTGTTGTTGTTTTAATATGAAGTAATACATTGAGGCTTCGTCTGGGGTTTGAAGGGAAACCTTTCAGGGTCATTGTAAAGCGTTTTCATGTTTTGCTGGTTTGTATGTTTATTATTTATCACCTTGAGGGGAGGTTTCGAAAATTGGTGCCTTCTTTAACAGCAGAATCAACAAGAGTGAGCTGTCCCTTTCTGGACAAGCAAAGGTTCAAGTCATTCTTTTGATAGATTACATGACGGCTCCACCTCTAAGCCCCGAGAGACCTCATCCCTGCCCTCAAGGGGCTTACCTGCCAGAGGGCCAATCACACTCAGAGACAGGTAATTACCGAGCTTCCTGTGAAATGTCAGGGAGGGACTGGGCCGAGAGCCCGGGAGCGCCGGACAGCATGGTGAGGGCTCCCGTGTTATCCAAACATGTCAGTTTCTGGTGACAAATGGAACCACCAGGGGGGTGACGGCCTCCTCCAAAGCAAGCATGACATGTGATGACTGGGGGCTGGACGCAGCGTGTTAAAGCCTCAGCCATAAATCGGATGATGTTCAGATGTGCCATCCCTAAGTCAGACCATCTCCCAGATCTGTCACACCACTTACTGTTGGCCCCGGGTCAACCTCCGTAGAGAGAGTTGTTTTTGTCTGCTCCCTTCATACTTCATCTCCTTACTGTCTTGTATGTGGTGATCCCTCAGGTTTGGATTAGTCCAAATGGTTTTATGGAGGCTTCTTTAAAACTTAAAGTAGTAAGTGAGCATTGCAGACAACTTATAAAATATGTTAAAGGTGTGTAAAAACTTGCAAAAAACATATAAGAAAACAAAAAGGACCTATCGTCTCACTAAGATTTCATGCCATTTTTTAGGGGCGCCTGGGTGGCTCAGGGGGTTAAAGCCTCTGCCTTCGGCTCAGGTCATGATCCCGGCATCCTGGGATCAAGCCCCGCATCGGGCTCTCTGCTCGGCAGGGAGCCTGCTTCCCCCTCTCTCTCTCTGCCTGCCTCTCTGCCTACTCGTGATCTCTGTCAAATAAATAAATAAAACCTTTAAAAAAAAAAAAAAGATTTCATGCCATTTTTGCATAGACATTTTTTTCAAGATTGTATTTATTTATTTGAGAGAGAGAGAGAGTGAGAGAGCACTAGAGGGGGGGAGGGTCAGAGGGAGAAGCAGACTCCCCGCTGAGCAGGAAGCCCTGGTGAGGGTTGGATCCTGGGATTCTGGGATCATGACCTGAGTCGCTTAACTGACTGAGCCGCCCAGGCGCCCCTGCATAGACATTTTTAAAGATAAAGAGGGTCATCCTAAACTTTTTTTTAAGTTTTTTATTTGGACATAATTACAGACTACAGGACATTGCAGAGAGCACAGAGGTCTCCTCCCCCAGTGGTCACAGCCCCATGACTGTGGTACGATATCTGTATATACTGTTGCATAACTTGTGAAAAAATTCTTACTCTAATGTGAACATCTTTCCGCGTATGCTTCTGGTGGCCAGGCTGCCACACCTGCCCCCTGCCATCTAGATTTCACAGAGAAACCAGAAAGATTTGGTTAAAACTTAAGGCAGCTCAGAGCCCTCCTTCATTAAAACCCCCTAAGGGGCTTCCTTTGACTTGCTCAAAGTCAAAGCCAACTGGGAGCCCCAGGAATGGGTCCAACCCCCCACCCTTGTCCCTCCTTAATGCTCTGGTCACTTTGCCACCACTACCCCCAGCTCCCCCTGCCCCAGCCACACTATCAGACTTGCTGCTCTTCCAGCATCTTCGAGCTCTTTGCCTCAGAGACTTCGTGCTGGCTGTTCCCTCTGCCTGTTCTGCAGGCATCATCTGTATGGGCTCACCTTCACCTCTTTGCTCAGATGTCACTTTCTCGATGACAGTTCTGACCCCTCTATTTTATTATTTGTTTGACCCCTCTATTTTATTTTTTAAATGATTGATTGATTGATTTGAGAAAGAAGGAGAGAGTCTCAAGCAGACTTCCCACGGAGTGCAGAGCTGGACATGGGACTTGATCTCACAACCCATGAGATCGTGATCTGATCTGAAATCAAGAGTCAGACTCAACGGACGGAGCCACCCAGGTGCCCCCACCCCTCTACTTTAAATAATACCTTCTACCACCCTAGACCCTGGGTCTCCCTCACACGGCTCTCCATGTTTTCCACAGCATATAGAATCTTCTGATATTCTACGATACACTCCATTGTTACTCCATCTGTTGTTCAGTGTCTGAACACTTGCCCCCCAGTTATGACATAAGGTTCATGAGGAGGTATCCCAAGCACCTAGAACACACTGGTACATAATAGGTGCTCAGTAAAACGTTTGCCAGTGATTAAATGAGTAGTGAGTAAGAGCCCAGATTCTGTGTGTGAATCCCAGCTCCGTGCCTAATCAGCCATGCGACCTGGAGCAAGTTACTTTCCTGTGCCTATTTCCTCATCTGTAAAATGGGGGCATGATGCTTACCTCCTAGGACCGTTGTGAGGTTCACCTTAGTTAACCCATGTAAAGGGCTGTACGGGCTCTGGTGTAAATGATAACCAATGCTGACTTCGATCACTGTTTCATACCATTGTTGTTAACAGTGCACCACGATTCATTCTAACCATGCCTGGATATTTAGGTGCTTTCCATCTTTCATGGGATTATAGGAAAGTACAATGAGCTTCCTTATAGCTTGAACTTGGCGCATACCCTTCATTATTCTTTTGAGGAAAAAAAATCTTTGTGGTGGCTTTTTATTTACTTTTTTTTTTTTTAAGATTTTTATTTATTTGATAGAGATCACAAGTAGAGAGAGAGGCAGGCAGAGAGAGAGGAGGAAGCAGGCTCCCTGCTGAGCAGAGAGCCCAATCCGGGGCTCGATCCCAGGACCCTGAGATCGTGACCCGAGCCGAAGGCAGAGGCTTCAACCCACTGAGTCACCCAGGCGCCCCTTTATTTACTTCTTGAGCATAATGTCTCTCCCAAGCCCGGATACTCTTCTCCCTGGATAACAATTTCTTCTGCTTTGTTTTCTATCACCAGAGTGTCTCATATCTCATAGGTTGTACAGATAATAGTTGTTGAATAAATGAATATATAAGAATGAAAGTATGTTTTCCGTGTAAGCTGATATACATCAGTAAACCCAGCCATTAGTGTTTCATAAATAGCAAGTGTAGAACCCGTGGCGGAGACTTCTCTTGTGTCCAAATAGCCATTCTCCTGTCCTTCTGCAAAACTGAATACCTTTTTAAAATTTTAATTCCGGGGGCGCCTGGGTGGCTCAGTGGGTTAAGCCTCTGCCTTCAGCTCAGGTCATGGTCCCGGGGTCCTGGGATCGAGCCCCGCATCGGGCTCTCTGCTCAGCGGGGAGCCTGCTTCTCCCCTCTCTCTCTGCCTGCCTCTCTGCCTGCTTGTGATCTCTGTCTCTCTGTCAAATAAATAAAATCTTTAAAAAAATAAAATAAAATAAAATTTTAATTCCGGGGGCACCTGGGTGACTCAGTGGATTAAAATTTTAATTCCGGTGTAGTTAACATACAGTGTTACATTGGTTTCAGATGTGCCATATAATGATTCGACAATTCTATACATGACTCAGTGCTCATCGAGATAAGTGTCCTCTCCATCCCCATCGCCTATCCCCCCACCCACCTCCAGTGACCATCAGTGTGTTCTCAATAGTTAAGAGTCTGTTTGTTGGTTTTTCTCTTTATTTTTTCTTTGCCCATTTGTTTCATTTCTTAAATTCTACACGTGACTGAAATCATATGGTGTTTGTCTTCCTCTGATTTATGTCACTTAGCATCATACCTTCTAGATCTAGCCATGTTGTTGCAAATGGCAAGATTGCGTTCTTTTTTTTTTTTTTTTAAGATTTTATTTATTTATTTGACAGAGAGAGATCACAAGTAGGCAGAGAGGCAGGCAGAGAGAGAGGAGGAAGCAGGCTCTCTGCCAAGCAGAGAGCCTGATGCGAGACTCGATCCCAGGACCCTGAGATCATGACCTGAGCCGAAGGCAGAGGCTTCACCCACTGAGCCACCCAGGCGCCCCGAAATTGCATTCTATTTTATGGCAGAACAATATTCCGTTGTGTATATACACCATCTCTCCTTTATCCACTCTTCTCTCGGGGGACATTTGGGCTGCTTCAGATTCGGCTATTATAACTAGTACTGCAATACACATAAAAGTGCCCATTTCCTTTTAATTAGCGTTTTCATATTCTTTGGGTAAATAACCCTGTAGTGCAATTACTGGACTGGATTTTTAAGCCAATCTTCGAGGAAGCCCCATACTGTCTTCCACACTGGTTGCACCAGTTTGCGTTCCCACCAACATGGCACAAGGGCTCCTTTTTCTCCCATTTTCACCAATACTTGTTGTTTCTTGTCCTTAAAAAAAAAGGGCGGGGGTTGCCTGGGTGACACAGTCAGTTCAGCTCAGACTCTTGATCTCAGCTCAGGTCTTGATCTCAGGGTCATGAGTTCAGGCCCCACATTAGTATGGAGCCTGCATTAAAAAAAAAAATTAAATTAAAAATACCTTAAAAAAAAATAAAAGACCTTGATTGATGGCAAGACACACTGCTGTCCGGAATAAAGGCCACATTTCCCAGCCTGCCTTGCAGCCAAATATGGTCATGTGACCAAGAGATGTAAGTGAAAATGTTACTTGCAACTTCCCAGTAATGGCCTCAGGGAAGCTATGTGGTCTCTCTTCTTCCTCTTTGCTTTTAGGTGAATGTTGATATGATATCTGGGGCTCATGCTTCCCTATTGCATCACAGCAGGAACCCGTTTGAGAATAATAGAAATGCTAGATAGAATGAGCCTTAGTTCCTGGTAATCACGGGACCACCATATTGTCATTCCACCGTCTGTGTGAACTCGAGGGAAATACTACCACGAGTCTCGTGGTTTAAACCTCTGTTACTTTTGGTTTTTTATCCTGCACAGCCAGACCAAATCCTAACTCATTCGGGGCTCAGGAAATATTTCTTGACTGAATAAATGAACAACTTGTACGTACATTTCTAGGTTTGCACTTGGCAAACATTTCCTCAAGCAGTAACTTGTTTTAATTTCGTAAAAGTCATAAACTAAATTTCTAACACTGTACCTCCCAAAATTTACTGCTCATCTCCAGTATTTCTGTAATATGATGTATCAGGTAGGATGCATTTGTATACAAAGGTCACTCCGTGTGGTCTAGACAAAGCTATTTAATTATCTCGGAAAAACATCTTGCATCTCCTATTTGGCGTAATAATTCAGTGATGTCTTCCAGGACACAGGCTCTTCCCATCCTCTGCTTCCCCTTTCTCATCATTTTAGTGACCGATACCTCACCTCATGGTTCCAAAATGGCTGCCACCACAACCAAAATAGTTTTCTCACACAGCAAAGAGAGACCGGGAGCTGGAGGTGGGGGAAGGGGGAGCGTTTTTTCTCCTGGGGCTCCCTCTTTTTGTTGGGAATAAAATCTTTTGTCAAGTCCCATGGCTGATATCCATTTCATTGGCCAAAACTGGGTCACATGAGCTCCTCCATAGGAATCACGGGCAAAAAGCAACAGCATTGCCCAGACTGAAGTGGATGAGCTGATCCTCAGGGTGTAGCCCAGGGACTTCTGCAGTGTCTGAGTCCCTCTGAGTTGGGGAGGGAGCTGTCAGGTCCAAACAATTTGCATAATAATACTAAAAAGTTATTTACCTACTTTCATTGTGTGGACATTTGCACTATTAGTATAAAAGCAGGGACAAGAAGCCTGCTGTTACCTGGTAAAGCCAAACATTGAAGAGATTTGCAAAAATGTCAAAAAGATAGTGCCACTCCTCTCACTAAATGGATTTTTTTGGGAAATATTGTTGTTCATAACATATTTCATAAAATTGCTTATTAATATGCAATGGGATTATTATTGTTTTTAAATGGATTAATAAACATTTCAATTTTTTTTCAGTTTCCATCCCTTTTTTTTTG
This sequence comes from Mellivora capensis, assembly GCA_004024625.1. Classification (NCBI taxonomy): domain Eukaryota; kingdom Metazoa; phylum Chordata; class Mammalia; order Carnivora; family Mustelidae; genus Mellivora; species Mellivora capensis. The sequence continues at coordinate 19,440 of PISX010018351.1, forward strand.
TTTGTTTGTTTTTCTTATCGTGATAAGTGTACTCTTTTTACCCATCCTCCCACCAACCTCCCCTCTGGGAACCACGAATTTGTTCTCTGTATTTAAGAGTTCGGGTTTTTTGTCTCTATTTTTGTTTGTTCCTTAAATTCTACATGTGAGTGAGAGGAGCCTGGCTGGCTCAGTCAGTAGAACCTGCCACTCTTGATCTCAGGGTGGTGAGTTCGAGCCCCATGTTGAGTGTAGAGATTACTTTTAAAAAAAAAAGAAATTCCAGGGGCACCTGGGTGACTCATTGGGTTAAGCCGCTGCCTTCAGCTCAGGTCATGATCTCGGGGTCCTGGGATCGAGTCCTGCATCGGGCTCCTTGCTCAGTGGGGAGCCTGCTTCTCTCTCTGCCTCTGCCTGCCTCTCTGCCTGCTTGTGCTCTCTGTCTCTCTCTCTCTGTCAAATAAATAAATAAATAAAATCTTTAAAAAAAAAATTCCACATATTAGTGAAATCATGTGGTATTCATTTTTCTCTGTCTGACTTATTTCACTTAGGATTATACACTCTAGGTCTATCCATGTTGTTGCAAATGGCAAGAGGTCATTCTTTTTCATGGCTGAGTAATATTCCCTTGTGTACCTTTATGCAGATAGAGATAGAGATAAGGTATATATGATACATCTTCTTTATCCATTCATCTATAGGTAAACACTTTGGTTACTTTCCTATCTTTGCTGTTGCAAAGAACTCTGCAATAAACATAGGGGTGTGTGTATCTTTTCGAACTAGTGTTTTCATTTTCTTTGGGTAAATACCCAGTAGTGAAATTACTGGATCACATGATATTGCTTTTCTTTTCTTTTTAAGATTTTGTTATTTTTTAAAGATTTTATTTATTTTGAATGAGAGAGCAAGCAGAGGGAGAGGGAGAGAATCTCAAGCCAGCTACCCATTGAGCGCAGAGCCAAATGTGGGGTTCAGTCTCAAAACCCTGAGATCGTGACCTGAGCATAAGCCAAGCATCAGATGCTCAACTGACTGAGCCACCCAGGCGCCGCTATGGTATTTCTATTTTTTGTGGAACTTCCGTACTGTTTTACACAGTGGCTGAATCAATTTGAATTCCCACCCAGAGTACACAGGGTTCCTTTTTCTCCACATCCTCACCAACACTTGTTTCTTGTGTTGCTGATTTTAGCCATTCTGACAGATGTGAGATTTTGATCTTCATTTCCCTATGATTAGTGGTGTTCAGCATTTTTTTATGTGTCTTTTGGTCGTCAGCACATCTTCTTTGGGAAAATGTCTGTTTAGTTCCTCTGCCCATTTTTAATCAGATTATTGGGTTTTGGGTGGTTCAGTTGTGTAAGTTCTTTATATTTTTTGGATAATAACCCCTTATCAAATATGTCATTTGCAAATATCATCTCCCATTCTTTTTTTTTTTTTTAAGATTTTATTTATTTGACAGAGATTACAAGTAGGCAAGAGAGGCAGGCAGAGGAATAGGGAGAAGCAGGCTCTCCGCGGAGCAGAGAGCCCGATGTGGGGCTCGATCCCAGGACCCTGGGATCATGACCTGAGCCGAAGGCAGAGGCTTTAACCCACTGAGCCACCCAGGCGCCCCAATATCTTCTCCTATTCTGTAGGTTGCCTTGTTGCTTTGTTAACGGTTTCCTTTATTGTACAAAAGCTTCTGATTTTGGTGTGGTTCCCATAGTTTAATTTGCTTTTGTTTCCCTTGCCTGACAAGACAAATCTAGAAAAAATGTTTCTATAGCTAACATCAAAGAAAGTACTGCCTACATTTTCCACAGTTTTCATTTCTAAATTCGTGTCTTGAGATTAAAAAATTGAAAACTGCTAGTTTAGATGAATCTAGGAGGTAGGTGCCATTCGGTCTGCACCAAATCAGGATCTTGGTGCAAGGATTGAGAGGAAGTGGATGTCCAGTAGTGAACAGGAATGTCCACCACACTTTCCAGGAGCTCACAGTATATACAGCCTGTACACAGCCTGTGTATATGTTTAAGTACCTGTATTTGTTTTTTTTTTTTTTCTTTCACACGATTTGTATTAAACTTGTACTTTCTTCATGGCATCAAGCTTCATGCATAAGAGTTTAGATCCAGCGATTCTGGTACTAAGTAATTTATAACCTTCAGCAGTGTCTTAGTTCCTCTATAGGAGCCTGTAAAATGGGATAATGGACCACAGTGTCCCATCTGTAAAATGGGATAATGGATCGCTCTTCCCATTTTGCAGATTGAGTCTTCCGGTGGGTTAAAGAGATGAAGCCTGTGAACACAGAGTACCAGGCCTGACCCAGAGTTAGCACTGCTCTTAATTCTGTTAAGAGCAGTTGCGGTTAATTCTCTCTTTTTCACTTTTTTTGTTTTTTTACTTTTTCTCTCTTTTTTACTTTTATTAATGTTCTGAGTCACCGTCATCCTCATAAACATTTGCTACCTTGAAAATCTGAGGCCTACCGCCATGATGTTTTAATATGACATCTGGAGACACAGGACTGGATGACACGTGGGGCCCTCACCGTCAGCAGAACTTAAAATTACACAGGACCAGGGGCGCCTGGCTGGCCCAGTTGGTGGTGCATGTGACTCTTGGGGCTGTGATTTCAAGCCCCGTTCTAGGTGTAGAGCCTACTTAAAAAAAAAAAAAAAAAGCCAGGGGAGGGGTGATGATGAGGAAGAAACCTAAAAAAATAAAAATAAAAAAAATAAAAATTGCACATGATCGGCAATGGTGAGATGCTTTTTCCCTTCTCCAGGCCCTGATCTGTTTTCCCCCCCAACCCTCTCATCCACACACAATTATAGCTGAACATATGCACATGTATGTGTCTATTTATTTCTTTCACTTCTGACTTGGTAACGTGAAGGAAACAGATTCAGTCAATAAATGATCCAGGAAGCAGCTTCTCACCATTGTTTACGGGCATGTTGCACTGTCTCCAGCGGGATAGAAATTGTTACTTTAAAAAAAGCCCCGAGGGACTGATTAATGAACATGGGTGGGGGGAGGGCTCCTTTTCACTTAACAGAAACGTTCTGGAATGGTTCCCAGGTTGCACACCTTTAGTACATTGTCAATGTACTAAAAGCCACCGAGTTTTACACTTCAGGAAACAGTCCACTTTACATGCATTACAACACAATAAAAAATAAAACAGGGCCCAAGGGACTTTCGGGTCCCTCCCTGGGACACTTGGGGGGTGCCCAACACTCAGATCCCCCCACCACAGCCAGTCCTCCGTCTGCCGGGGACCCAGGCCTTGCCTCCTCTAGGACTGACCACTGGGCTGTCTGTCTGGAGGCTCCACCTCCTTTCCTCCTGGCCTGGAAGCTGGGAAAATGACAAACGCACCAGAAACACAATGTCTTCCGCAAAAGGAGTGGCCAAGCCGTCACAGGTGTTGGTGTCCTTCAAGGGAGTGGAACCGTCCTTCCCGGGCGTCGGGACCATCACCTTCCGAAGCCACAGCTAGAAATGTGTTCACAGATGCTCTCTTCATCCTTCCTCATTCCACTGAGGAGAAGGCCTTCTTGGCACTTTTTGGAAATCCAAGGTGTACACGGGTGCGCCCGGGCCTTACTCTACTCGTGTTGTCCAAGACCCCATAAAACTCAAGTGATTTCCTCTGCCTTTGTCCAGGCCTCTAGAGAAAGCGACACTTAATCACCTCAAATTCCTTTCTGTCTCTGACAAACCCCCCCCCCAGCCTGAGAAATCAGGCCATAAATATGTTTCTCTCTGTTGACATTCACACCGGAAAGAGAGCAGAGTTCCAAGTATCACAGTTTCCTTGCCTACTTTATTACTAAACAGCAAGAAAAAGAGCAGCGGGGCTTTCCTGGCCGTTCGGGGCACCGCAGTGTGTTTCTTTTCTCTCCCCACGGGGGAGGAAGGTATCTCTTCACGCCATTGCCGAAGCCAAAAGGTTTCTGAACGAGCTGCTGCTGCCCAGGGCCCGCGGAGGCCATTGGGTCGGAGACGGGGCGCACGTCCCCCGCGCAGGCCGGGGACAGCGCGGTCCAGAGGACATTCGGGGGCCGGCGTCCTCCCCTCCTCCCAGACTCAGGTTTGAAAATATCAACAACATTCCTGTCCACTGTAATCAAATACTTGCGCAAAAGGCTATGGAATGCGCAATAATTTGTCAGGCGTCCTTTCAGTGGCGTCCACTAGAGCAAACTCTGGCAGGCCCCCTTGACCCTGAGAGAGTGCGCCCTTCGACCTTATTTGGGCCTCTTTTATGCGGGGCTTCACTCTGACCAGATGGCGAAACTATCAGAGGATTTTATGAGTAAAAACTGCTTTCTCAACTTGCAAGTTGGATATTTCTTCCCATGTTAATGTGAACGATCAACCCAGAGGCTTTAAATTGAAAACACAAAAGGTCCCCCTGCCGCTGGGGGGGCCCTGCGCCCTCCCGGCATTGTGTGTGAGCACCGGAGCTACGGGTGTTTGCGGAGAAAACAGCTGACACCCAGATGAGGACGATTTCAGCTAAATATTTAAAATAGCCATCAAGAAAGGAATGATTGATGGGTTTTTTTTTCTTTTTTTTTTTTTTTTTTTTGGTTCCGGCCACGATCTTTTATCAAGCTGCAGGCAAACGTGCTTCCTGGGTTAATTCCAAACTCTATCTTTTCTCTCCCTCCATCCCATCCCGGGTTTCCACCTTCCGGGCAGGCTGGGTGACAAATTAAAAATAATTAGATCAAATTGCGCCTGGAACGCAAAATAGCAAATGTCGGCTTTCGGTGCTGGATTTCAGGCCCCAAAGTCCCGAGGAGGGTGGGGCGGGGGTGTGCGTGGCAATCTGCCGCGGGTTTCGCCAGTTCTGGGAGCTGTTCGAATGATTGGGACGAGTCCGCTCCGCAGAAATGCGCGGGCAGAGAGCAGGAGGCGGACAGGCTTCCGGCACCGGGTCCACTGCTGGACGGGGGCGCCCAGGCTCCTGAGAAGGCGCGTGTTGATACCCCAGCGCCCGCCAAACAGCAAAGAAATAAACACCCCCCCCCCCCCAAATGTCAGGCGTGATGGGCGTTGTGATGAGAACAAAGCCCGGCAACGTGATGGGACCGTGCAGTGAGGGGGTGATGTTCAAGTGTGTCCCGTTAGGAAAGGTCCCATGGAGAAGGGGACGTTACCGCCAAGTTCAGATGGAGCCAAAGGAGGCGGCTCAGGGATGCTCTGGGAGGTGCAGCCGGTCCCCAGCCACGCGTCTGTAGAGCTCCCACGTTCTCGTACCCAGATTTAAGAAGGAGAAAAGAAATGGGTGGAAGCCGTTTCAAGCTATTTCTTATTTTATGGTAATGATGTGTTTTCTTTTATTCGTGTTCTAGTGTTTATCTTGGTTCTAGTTTTTCAAACTTTTAAGTTTATTTCAATTTATTACTTATTTTCTTGAATTTTGCTTTTATTTAATAATCTGTTCTGTTACAGTTAACCTCTCGGATTGTTAAATTTTATAGTAGTGGGAGAGATGATTTCCAAAAAGTAACAAATGAGATTTTTTTTTTACCTTTTTTTTTTTTTTCATACTAAGTCTTTGCAACCCAGGATGTGATTTGTGCCAACAGCCCTCCTCAGTGTGGATACAAGATTTTCATGGAAGAGATTTGATCTGAATTTAGGTTTCATGAAGTTTATTTCATAGAACGGAAAAGTTACTCAGTGGTACCGAGTCCCCTTAAGAGTGTTGTAGTAGGGCGCCTGGGTGGCTCAGTTGGTTAAGCAACTGCCTTCAGCTCAGGTCATGATTCCAGAGTTCTGGGGTCGAGTCTCGCATCAGGCTCCTGCCCCATGGGGAGTCTGCTTCTCCGTCTGACCTTCTGCCCTCTCATGCTCTCTCTCATTGTCCCTCTCTCAAATAAATAAATAAAATCTTTTAAAAAAAAAAAAAAGAGTGTTGTAGTAACTGAGTGAAGGGTCAGTTTTGAAGTTTAAGTTAAAGTTAGAAATCCAGTCAGATGCAACAGCCACACTTCAAGTGGGGGGCAGCCACGGGGGCATGTGGCAATAGTATTGGGGCCAGCTCAGGTCTGGGGAAGAACAGCGGAGCCCCCAGAAGGGCAGCACAGGAGAGGAGCAGTCAGCACAAGGTCCAGGGGCTGGGAAGGAGTTGGCCATGCCAGGAACAGCGTGGCCAAGGCAGGAAGCAGAAGCTGGGGTGTGGGCACTGGGCAGCTCCCATGGGTCTCCTAAGCTGGGTGAAGAGCTGGGTGGGATGTGTTACAAGTATGAGTTGTGCCCCAGGTGGAAGGCAGGGGTGCAGAGCAGGAGTAAATTTCCCTGTGACACTTGGGAAAGTCATGTATCAACTGCTGGTAACACCGTACATAGCCAGAACATACAACCCCAGGCTAGCAAATGCCTCAAGGTCAAAAGGAGGCTCCCACCCCAGCTGGAATAGCAAAATGCTGCAAACAGCCACAATATTACCAGTCAGAGAAAGGGTAAGTAGAACGTGATATGTTCCTGAAAGGGAATCTGAGCCTGGGGTTGAAAGGATTTGTATGTATCAACATATGCTACATTGGAAAACAAGAAAGTACTTACATAAATTAATGTGACACTTAGAGATAGGGATGGATATAGACAGATATATACATACATATAGAATATTAAAATTACTGTGACAGGGCTGAGAGGAAACACAAATTTCATGCTACCGTAGATTTTGACAGGGAGGAGGGCTTAAGAATGAAGATAGTGGGCTGGACTTTATCAGTGTGTTTTATTTTTTTATTCAAAAAATATCTCCAAGGTTGAACACAGATTATATTCGGTGATTTGGGGCAATGAGACTATAGGTGTTTATTATCCTGTATTCTGTACTTTTGAGTTGATCTGAATGTTCTCCAAATTAAAAGCAAAAGCCTATCGTAAGAGAAAGGGAACCTCTGTCCCCCCTAGTCCTCACGTAGTCTGTCCCTGGGTTTCCTGTAACCTTCCAGTGCTGACCGTGGCTTGGAATGAGAGAGTACAGATCTATTACATACTGTGTTTACTTATAACCTTTTCTGGGGGGAGAAAAAGTTGCTGGCCTGGTTCAGCAAATGTCTGAGGCTGACCATCGAAAGGATTTTTAACTCCTTCATCACTGGCGTCAAGCCATTGTGTGTGTGTGTGTGTGTGTGTGTGTGTGACTTCAAGATTTTGAGGGCTCACACGCCCCTATGCCTCTCTCTGTTTGGAACAGTGAAGGCCAAACATGTTCCATGTTGAGCAAAAAATAAGTAGTAAAAATTTAAAAGTTGATAGTCCTGTTCTCCATGGCAACAAAGAAAATAAAGAAATTCCTCTTGGGATGCCAAGGGGGCTCAATCTGTTGAGCGTCTGCCTTCAGCTCAGGCTGTGATCTCAGGGTCCCAGGATCGAGTCCCACATCGGGCTCCTTGCTCAGTGAAGAGTCTGCTTCTCCCTCTGCAGACCTGCTGCTTCCCCTCCTTATGCTCTCTCTCTCTCTCTCTCTCTCTCTGACAAATAAAATCTTTAAAAAAAATTTTTTTTAAAGAAAAAGAAATTCCCCTTCTCTGATTTCAGAAGCTGCTATGAATTACATATTTGTGCCTCCCCTCCCCCCAAATTTATGTGTTGAATCTCTAACCCCCAGTGGGATGGCCTCGGGAGATGGGGCGTTTGTGAGGTAATTAGGTCATGAGAACGGAGGCCCCATGATGCAAATAGTGCCATTATAAAGAGACACGAGAGAGCTTGTCTTCTGTCTGTCTCAGCTCTCTGCCGTCTGAATGAGAAGGTGGCCGTCTGCAAACCGGACAGGAGGCCCTCACCAGACACCAGATTTGTGGTGCCTGATTTTGGACATCCCAAGCCTTCAAAAATGGGAGAAATCAATGTTGTTTAAGCCACCCAGTGTATGATACCTTATACCTTATCATACAGCAGCCCAAGCCGACGGCCACAACTGCATAGAGGGCCCTTCTGTAACTCCGTCACTAGCTGTGTGGCCTGTAGCAACGTCCCAGGCTTTAGATTCCGATCTGTCTGATGGGCATCATAATAATCCTCTCTTCCTCACAAAACCAGTGTGAGGTACAAAGGGGACAGTATGTGTGAAGGCCTTAGTACAATTTGCATTAAGTACAGACAGACCTATCAGCGATCATTCCTATCTCTTTATCTTTTTTTGCATTTACATTTATGCGACGCGTGACGGTGGTTGGGAACACAGGTTTTGTGGGCAAATAGGTGGCTTGGAGACCTGGCTCACCCACTTCCGAAGTGAACTTGGACAACTAACTAGCCACAGAGAGATTCAAAGAGCTAAGTAAGACAGCCCTTGGAAAGCGCCTCCAGAGTCCTGGACGTGGTTAGTGCTTGAGGGATGCTGGCTGCTGGGGCACCGTTGCATGCGGGGAGGCTCTGGTTCTCATTCATACTGGAGAGAAGCACTGTTGGCATCAGAGAAAGCACCAGCATTTCAGGGAGGCGCGCGTGTTCATATATATGGCTCCCAAGATGACTTATCCTTGCGAAGTCAAGAAAACAGTTGCTTGTAGAAAAATGCCATTCTGAGTCGCATCAATATAAATCATCACACATTCTTTTTGAAAACACCTTTGTCTATTTAAAAGTATGATCTGGCCTCCAAACCAAAGCCTGTCGCCTTCTTAAATTGCTCTGGTTATTATTGTTACCCCCATCGGCCTTGGTTACCCAACCAGGTTTATCAACGGCAAATGTTGCTGGCTTCATTGAGTTATGACTATAAACATACGGAATATGAGAACAGGGTGGAAGGTGGCTTCTCTACAACGGCTGTAATTTATCCAAGGTTTTGTCCTGGCCTTTGATTTGGAGCTGACTCTGGATCTAGTGTCCCTCTGATTGCATTAGGGGCGGCCTTAGGGGTCAGACAGAATTCCAAGGCCCTGGAACCAGTTAGAAGAATGGAGAATGAACATGTGTGGAGGGACAGGGGAAGAGGCCTTTGTAACAATGATCCTCCAAGATTCAAACACTAGTTGACCAGGTGACCTTGGGAGAGGACAGGGCCAACTTCAGCGGTATGCATCTTGTCCCTGTGCTCAGAAGGGCCCCATTCTTGGTTTAATGCTCTGTTGTCACCATGTTGGAATTCTTTTTTTTTTTTTTTAAGATTTTATTTATTTATTTGTCAGAGAGAGAGAGAGCAAGAGAGTGAGTACAGGCAGACAGAGAGGCAGGCAGAGGCAGAGGGAGAAGCAGGCTCCCTGCCAAGCAAGGAGCCCGATGTGGGACTCGATCCCAGGATGCTGGGATCATGACCTGAGCCAAAGGCAGCCACTTAACCAACTGAGCCACCCAGGGGTCCCGGGAATTCTTAATAAGACTGTACCAAGAGGCCCCACACTTTGATTTTGTACTGGGCCTTGCCAATTCGGTAGCTCGTCCTGGAAGAGGAAGCCAAAGCTCTTGCTTACCCCAGGCATAACTGTGACCATTATAATTGGTGACAAATATAGTGTACACCCAAGGAATAATAAAATAATACTGATCACAAGCAACATACATGAACCAAGGACTCTACACAAAGTATTTCATTTAATCCTCCCAAGGACCCATTTTAGAGATGATAAAACTGAGGCTTGCAGATACTACTGATAGTTCACACCTATCAAGCACTCACCAAGCATCTTTACAAGCCCTTCTCATGCAGAATCTCCTTTACTTTTCAGAAAAGCTTGTGAGATAAGAATTAATGTTTCTACCACATGCTAATCTTTACAAATGCAAGCTATTTAAATAGTACGAAAAAATAGAATAATCCAAAGAAAATTGAAGGAAGATAATAATAAAGGTAATTTTTTAAAAAGATTTTATTTATTTGTCAAGGAGAGAGAGAGCACATGCATGCACAAGCAGGGGGAGCGGCAGGCAGAGGGAGAAGCAGGCTCCCTGCTGAGCAAAGAACCCGTTGTGGGACTTGATTCCAGGACCCTGGGATCATGACCTGAGCCGAAGGTGGATGCTTAACCAACTGAGCTATCAAGGCATCAGTAAAGGTAATTCTAAAGAAAACAAAATAGAAAACAAAAGATTTTGAGAGAAAGAACTAAGCTGGTTGTCTGAAAAGACTAATAATCTAAGGAAAATATCTCATTAAACTTGATCAAAGCAAATAAAAATATAAATAATGATATTAGGCATAAAAAGAGAGCTTAACTACAGATAGGGAAGAAAATCATAATTGAAAATTAAGCAGAAAAGGTTTTATGATAAAAAGGATGAACACTGGGCGATATTAACAGCTTCTTAGGGAAACGTCACTTAACAAAACTGAGCCAAGGTATAAAGACCTAAATAGACCTGACCTGTTGGGGAGACTGAATCAGTAGCTGATACACACACACACACACAGGGACCCAAACACACACGTTCACATATGAATACACACCCGGCATAAGGGCATAAGTGGTTTACAAGCCAGTTCTACCATTCAAGAAACAGGATAATGGAGGGGGGCACCGGGGTGGCTCAGTCGGTTAAGCATTCAGGTCTTGATCTCAGGGTCATGAGTTCAAGCCCCACGTTGGGCTCCAGGCCCCGTGTGGCACCTACTTAAACAATAAATGAGAAACAGGAAAACAGATTCTGGTAACTGCTGCCTGATACTAACCACTAACATTTATTGAGCACTTACTGTGTATCAAGCACTGCACTAAAAGCTCTGTATGGATAAATTCAAACAAGGTAGGTACTGTTGTCCTCTTTTTACAGAGAAGGAAATTAAGGCCAAAGATTTTAAGCAGCTTCCCAGAGTCATGTAGATGGCAAGGGACAGAGCTGGGATTTGAACAAGGCTTTTTCTTCTGTCAACTCCACTGCTGACATCCGTGGCCTCTGTGTCCCTCCGCCACTCTGAACTGGTTGAGGGAAGCCATGTAGACAGGGTTTCCGGGACCAAAAAGTCAGGACCTTTGTGGTCTCTGGTTTCCATTTCCGTTTCACTCCCTTGGATAGTCTCTGAGCACCTAATCAGGGCTCCTGCCCCTGCCAAACTCCTATTCAGTGTCTCGGATTAGGTGTTCATGCTTTATCATGCTCTTAAGAGATAGCAGCTGTCCTATGAGGGGCCTTGTCCCATGAGGGGCCTTGTCCCTTGGAATCTGAAGGTAATCAAGCCTGAAGCTATGACCTGATGGGCATCTCGGCCCCATGATTAAGAACAAGAAGACTGCTGCATGAGAGCGACTCTGTGTTCATACTTCACATGTGGAATCCCCTATGACAAAGGCCAATTATGATTTGTTAATTGAAATTTAAATAAATGTGTATGGATTATCTTCCAGGATCAGTTGTATATTATTTTAACTAATTCCCATGTGACAGATAAGGAGCTACAGCTCCGGGAGGCAAGAGAAGACAGATGTTTGAGCCCCAAATCCAGCGGTCCCACATTTGGCATGGGAGTACTGGGTACCATTGAATCCCAGTGCAGAGAAAGAAGAGCTGATTCTTTGGAGACTGTTGAGGCCACACATGTCTTCCATGCAGGGATAGTTCCAGATTTTGTGAGACCTGAACTTTTACAACTGGGGAAAGGGACTCTTTAAAACAAAGACTATTTTTTTAAAAAAAGTAATTTATTTATTTGGGCGCCTGGGTGGCTCAGTGAGTTAAAGCCTCTGCCTTCGGCTCAGGTCATGATCCCAGGATCCTGGGATCGAGCCCCGCATCGGGCTCTCTGCTCAGCAGGGAGCCTGCTTCCTCCTCTCTCTGCCTGCTTCTCTGCCTAATTGTGATCTCTGTCTGTCAAATAAATAAATAAATAAAATCTTTTTTTAAAAAAAATTATTTATTTATCTGAGAGAGAGAGAGGAAAGGCAGGGGCAGAAGGTGAGAGAGAGAGAAAAAATCTCAAGCAAACTCCCCACTGAGCATGGAGCCCGACATGGGTCTTGGTCTTATGACCCTGAGATCATGACCTGAACTGAAACCAAGAGTCTGATCCTTAACTGACTAAGCCACCCAGGCACCCCTAAAACAAAGACTTTATAAACATCGTATGTTTGCAAATTTTACAAACACCTGTGACCATTCAAATATGTCGCCAGGACTCCTGCCAGGGCCACGGAAGCCTGGAAACCTCAGTTTCACAAGTGTCTATTAAAATGATACTTTCTGATTTGAGCTTGGGGATAATAAGATCAACGGTTAACCAGAAAAAAAGGGATGTGGAAATGCTCAGCAATTTTATTTGTTGATAGTTTCCAGAGCTGAAGCCCTTTGCTAAGTCTTAAATCTATGAAGTATGTATTAGTATGATACCCATCATACAGACGAGGAAACTGAGGCTCAGTGAGCGTAAGTGACTTGCTCAGTGCTCACACAAGTGGCAGGCATAGAAATGAGATTCAAACCGGTTGGTCTGACTTCTGGTCTTCATCCTGCACCTCTGTTGTGACCAGAATGATCATTGCTAAGAGGGACTTCGGTGCTGTCTTCCCAGCGTGATCCGATGGCACCATGGCCCCCCTTAATAGTGACCGTGGGCTTCAATGATTTGGAAAGTGCTGTCCCAAAACTACCCCATATCTTAAAAAAACAGTTGGGGAAATCATTTACTTCACAAACATGGTTTTGATGACCTCCGTACATGAAAACCAGAGAGTGTGCTTAGTGATTTAATTCCAGTAACTGTCCAGCATTGCCACTGAAGAAAAGGGACATACATCATTTGCAGCCAAAGGCAATTTTTAAAATATACTTTTTGTTGTGAAATCATCTGTGATTTACAGAGAAGTTGCAAAGACAGTACAGTTTCCCTTCACCAAGGATACGTTTGTCACTATCACGAAACCAACAGTTGGGTGTTGCTGTTAAGTAAACTTCAAACTTTTGTTTGGATGGCCTAAAAGGAACATTTTTAAAGATTTTTTATTTACTTATTTGACAGAGATCACAAGTAGGCAGAGAGGCAGGCACAGAGAGAAGGGGAGGCAGGCTCCCTGCCAAGCAGAGAGCCTGATGCGGGGCTCGACCCCAGGACCCTGAGATCATGACCTGAGCCGAAGGCAGAAGCTTTAACCCATGAAGCCACCCTTTTAGCACCCCTAAAAGGAACATTTTTAAAGGGCTTTTCATAAGTAATGTTTGTTGAGCACTTATTATGCGCCAGGCATGGCACTGAATATTTTACAGCGCATTTCGTCTGTGCAGCTGGCTCCCCAGTGAGGCAGCTACTTGCTTAGCCCCATTTTACAGATGGGATGCTGAAGCCCAGAGATCACTGTGCAACAGCTAATAAGATGGGGTTTGAACCCAAGCAGCCCAACTCAAGAGCTGTCCACTGTAGACCACCACATTAAGACATTCCTTCTATTGTCCCCTGCAGAAAACATTCTCACTCTTTTCTTCTCTCTCTCTTTTTTTTTTTTTTTTTAAGATTTTTATTTGGGGGCCCTGGGTGGCTCAGTGGGTTAAGCGTCTGCCTTCAGCTCAGGTCAGGTCATGATCTCAGGGTCGGGCTCCCTGCTCAGAGGGTAATCTGCTTCTACCTGTCCCTCTGCCCCTCCTCCCTGCCATACACTCTCGAACTCTCTCGCGTAAATAATAAAATCTTTTTTAAAAAAAGATTTTTAAAAAGATAAAAAAAGAAAAAAAGGTAAAAAATATTTTTTAAATCTTTTTTGAAAAATATTTAATCTTTTAATTTAGAAAGATTTAAGATTTTTATCTTTTTTTAAAAAGATTTTATGTATTTATTTGAGGGTGGGGGGAGGAGCAGAGGGAGAGACACAAGCAGACCCCACACTGAGCAGGGAGCCTGACGTGGGACTCCATCCCATGCCCCCGAGATCAGGACCTGCGCTGAAATCAAGAGTTGGACACTTAAGAGACTGAGCCCCCAGACACCCCTCTCACTATCCTTCTTGCCATTCAGAAAATTCAGCTCAAGCCCAGGGACTCATTCATTCATTCAACAAATGTTCTATTTCTTCCTCAACTCCCAACCCGTCCTCACCACTACCATCAATGATCTGCCCCTTTCAGTGAACTCTAATAGCTTGAAACACCAGGGTCACCAACTCCAGTGACCTCAGGGCCCAGGCACACATCAGAAATGCATGCAGCAGGCCGAGTGGAAACTCAGGGCAGGGAAAGCCAGTCCTCATCCTGGGACCATGTCTGCATGTGCCATTCCAGATGGTCTAGGCATTTCTCTGCCCCTTACCTCTGCTCCAGCCAGTGGTCTCCAGGCAGAAATGCAGGTGCAAAGTCACAGATCTTCCCATTTTTTCAAGAAAAGCCTGAGGTTCCCATTTTATGTGAATTTTAGCAATCTTTCAAATTCTTTGTAGGTCAGACAAAATCTACCTGTGGGTCAGAGGTGCCCTGTAGACAAGTGGTTTTCGACCCTTTCCACAGCTCTGTTCCCGCCTCATTAAAATGGGGACAAGAAAAGTCACGAGACCTGAGCAGGTTAGTGTTTGTAGAACATTTAGAACCGTGCCTGGCACCACAGAGAAGCTGTTTACCTCACTGTAGACTTCAAAATAACAATAAATTAATTAGATGGAGAAACCGAGTCAAGCTGAGTGCATTTACCTCCCCCCACAAACCCTAAGTGTTGACTAACCGAATCTCTCAACTTTCAGCTATTTTTAGTCTTGTTGACATAGTCTCGGTGCCGTATCTGAGCTCAGTGGGTCCTCACCCCACAGCCATGCGCCGGAACCATCAAAGTCCTCCATTCCCATTAAAAGATGTAAAGAAGAGGGGCGCCTGGGTGGCTCAGTGGGTTAAAGCCTCTGCCTTTGGCTCAGGTCATAATCCCAGGGGCCTGGGATCGAGCCCCCGCATCAGGCTCCCTGCAGGGAGCCTGCTTCCCCCTCTCTCTCTCTGCCTGCCTCTCTGCCTACTTGTGATCTCTGTCTGTCAAATAAATAAATAAAGTCTTTTAAAAAAAAAAAAATGCAAAGAGGAAAAGCTTCCCTCCACAGGGACGTTTCTAAGTGTGCACCTAGGCTCACAATATTTTTTTTTAAAAAAAGATCTGCTCTGCCAGATAGAGTCCTCTTGCAGATAAATAGATATTCTTATGAATATCTACTTTTTCTCCCATTGCACCCTTCTGTCTGAAGATGTAAAGCCAGACAGCTGACCTTTTGTCAAGTCCCATGATCTGATGACTGTTTTCTATTTCTGCTACTAGAAATCAAAACTGATCGGATCAGAAAGTCCTGGAAGCTTCTATCTCTGAATCCTGAAAGACTGGCCCATTTTTATTTCACTGTAAAATGAGAGAAGCTGTCCCCCAAGGCACAGTGAGCCTTGGCTGCCCCAAGTGCAACCTACACTTCACCTTGATACAGACCTGTAGGCTGAAACCTTTGGAAAGGCACAGAGAGCAGGTGGGGCCACGGGTGGAAAGAAGCCTGGAGCCAGCAAGTGAATCCTTGCTCAGCAGTGCGCTTGGCTGCCCAGTCTCCGGGCACAGGGATAGACTGGGGTTTCATTCATTGGCTATGAAACCTTCCAGTGCTAGGATCCGGGGACTTGTAGCTCAGTTTCCGGGGAATCATCACACTGAAATGTAATCCAGCAGGATCCTCCGGATACCAGGAAAGAAATCGAGCAAATGTCCAAGGCCATCCCCTTTCTGCATTTTGCCTTAAAACTGTGTTCTCTGACATTCCCAAGTTTGTGTTTTCTTTAAATTTCTGCAATTAGCCACACAAGTGGTTCCGTTGTTTCCTGAACCTTCATCAGAGCCCACGGACCTAATTCAATAAGATTTGGAATTTTTTAAATATACAAATAACAGTTGTACTACTTATTCAAACCAAACGCTCAAAGCCTGTTTTTTTCCCCGACTCAATGGGAGTCCTTGAGGTTATACAAGTGTGTGCGTGTGCGCACGTGTGTGAGTGTGTGCGTGTGCGTGTGGTATAGGCATGTGTGGTTTTTAATGAAAACTTTTTAAAGGCACAGTGGGGTAAGTTAGCAATCTAAATTTAAGTTAACTTCTTGAACTATGCACACATTTAGTCCTTATTATTTAATTTTCTTTCTTCATGTGTGTTTTCCACTAAGTGGTAAGAAAGAAAGATCAGTCACAGGAATGTTGGTAAGATGGGGTAATGCAGTTCCTTAATATTTGTCACCATCCCCTAACACACCCTGAGAAAACAAACAGCAAAGAATGCAGCTTTTCATGCGTTATCAGTCCTCCCAGACAGCTGGCTCTCCCCGCCTCCCCCCCAATAAATCACTCCAGGTCAATAAGACTTGTGATGATTTCATAGAATTTTCTCTAAACAACAACAAAAACACCCATTAAGTGATATCATGGATTAAACACGGCATATGATCCACTAACGGTTTGACTTTTGTGTAACTGTCATTCACCCCACTTAGGGTTAAGAAAATTTGTGCTTTACAGAAGAATTTAGCAAAAGGTCTGTATTGGAGTTATAATAATGAAAATCATCCTCAAAATCTAAAAAAAAAAAAAGTAACCAGTTTTAAATACCTTTGAGACAATGACTGCTAAAAAGTTCAGCCTACTTCACTGATCAAAGCAGGAGTAGCAAATTTAGTTATTTATGCAACGTCCACATTTTTCTGAACGGGGCACCAGAGTCTCATATTACAAAATGTAAAAGGCATAAAAGGGTACACAGCAGAAAGTTCTCCCTCGACTCCCAGCTTCCCGGGTTCCTCCCCAGAAGTGACCAACAGAAGCAGTTCCCAGGGGAGCCCTAACATGCGGTGGGTCTGATCAAACAGCAGGGAGTCCTCTGTCCGAGGCCATATTTAAACGCTCCCCAGCGGCTCTAAAGACCTATAGCTTAGGTTTTCCCCTTCTGGGTTTCTTCTAATTTGAAACAGTACTTTTAGCAGGGTGTGGGTCACCTACAGTAGGGTCCCTTGGCCGACAAAAGCTGAAACCCACATTCTGAGTACCGTAACACATTTCTGTCCCTCTGCCCTGCCCCCAACATTCACAGGTGCGTGAAAGGTTTCAGCCCCCTAGGATGTGCTCTGATGCGGGGTCTGTGAGTCCTGCAGGGGGAGGTTTTACAGGAGACCCTGGAAGTCAAGAGCTCTCGTGCCTCATCCCTCCGTCTCTGGAGTGTTCCATGGGAATGCTGGACAATAACATGTTGTGGCACGATTTTTGTTCATTACATTACATCCCTGCCAGGGCTTCCCAATGTACTTAGAGTACGTTCCATATGATTTAGAGTGGCCACAATCATGGGTCTGCACCAGCCATTCAGCCCTGGCCCCCTCCTTGCTACCCCGGAACATGCCCAGCAGGGATTGTGTTCAGGCCAATTCTGCTCCCGGGCTTCCCCTGCTTTTTTTTTTTTTTTTAATATAATCTCATCATTCAAGTTTGAGCTCAGAATTCAGCTTCTGGGAGAGCCCTCCCAGACCACGAATGCTGAATGTCCGCTTTAGTCGGGCACCCATTTGTTCCTTTTCTGCCCAAGTACTGACTGGCTTTACTTCATCACAGGCATGGCTACTGGTACCATTCTGTTTGTTGACTGACTGATGGATTCTCAGGTTTATTTTCCATATTCCCTGACCGGACTGTGGACTCTAGGTGTGTCTGCTCCGTTCACTATACCATGCCTGGCAGCCAGCCATACAGAAGTCACTCAACAAAGACTTGTCTCCCTCCCTCTCAGGGTTGTAAGTTGGGGCCCCACATTGGGTGCAGAGATTACTTAAAAATAAAAATCTTTAAAAAAAAAAAAAAAGGTGGAATCAGGTTTAAAGAGCACTGTCTGATAGGAAGCCCTATGACCACATAGTATGTTTTTCTAAGATGAAAAGTGATCTCACTATGTCTTCATACCATTACTCACTCTTTGAAAGGATTTGGTGTGTTTGTTTTCCTATTAGTCAATCTGCCTTTGCCCCTAAAATGTAAGCTTCTATGGGGGAAGGGTTTGGGTCTGTCCAGTTTGCCCCTTAGATGTAACATTTCTAGAATAGCGATACCTACCTCATAGGGTTGTTTTGAGAAGAAATGAGATAATGCATATAAAATGCTTTCAATGGTGTGTGGAACACATGATGCATTTGATAAAATCAGTGATAATTATTCATTTTACCATCATGTGAACTCAGATTTCTGATGCTTTAACTTCTCTTAGAGGGAATTTAAGGCATCTGTGGTTCAATGTTTTAAGTCCCTGCTCCTATTTTCATGGCAGAGATTTATGGCGTCAGGAGTTTACCAAGTGGCAACCAGTGCTTCAAGTCAATAGATTTGGGGTCCCCTGGCTAGCTTCATCAGTAGAGCAGGTGACTCTTGAGCTCGGGATCCTGTGATCGGGCCCCATGGCAGGCTCCCTGCTCAGCCTGGAGTCTGCTTCTCCCTGTCCCTCTGTCCTATCCCTCTCTCTCTCTCAAATAAATAAATGAAATCTTAAAAAAAAAAAAAAAGAATCTGCATGTAGTCAGAAAAAATGTTTTATCTTAAAGAAACTCCAGGGGCACCTGGGTGGCTCAGTGGGTTGAATCTCTGCCTTCGGCTCAGGTCATGATCTCAGGGTCCTGGGATCAAGTCCCGCATCGGGCTCTCTGCTCAGCAGGGAGCCTGCTTTCTCCTCTCTCTCTGTCTGCCTCTCTGCCTACTTGTGATCTCTCTCTGTCAAATAAATAAATAAAATCTTTAAAAAAAAAAAAAAAAAGGCTCCAAAGAATGGACCAGGCAAAAGTCTATGTTAAGTGAGATCTCATTTTTACTTTTCACTAGGAAACTCATAATATATTGGTTGAGAACTATCTAGTCCAGTTCCATCATCTCTTCAACATGTTTAATAAATAGGAGAGAAAGAATGATAGCAAAATAATGCAAAGTGTTAATAGTTGGGGAGAGGAGAAGTAAGAGGTGAATGGGGCTCTCTGCTTCAAGAAAATTTATTTTCATCCAACTTGGGTGTGCAGTTTTAGAAATCTAAGATTTAAAGCTGGACGTGAGAGAGAATTATCATTTTCAACATTGTCCTATAACATGTGGGTATTCAGTATCTTCCTGAAATTGTGTCCGGGAAAGGAAACAGAGGGGATTCTCTTGGGTACACAGACCTAGAAGGTCTGTGCAGTTGGCTATATTGTATATTGCAATCATCCATAAATCAGCATGTTACCACTTTGTTGTTGTCGCCCCTGGAAAGGCGTCCCTATCATTTCCATCAGGCAACAGTTATGCTGACACCAGGAAGGATTTGAAAATTAAGTCTAGAACATATATAGGGACGTCCATGCATAGAAATAAAGGCCTGTGATTGTTGATAACAAACTGGCGCAACAGCTACCTCTTTGAGAGATGGGAAAGTGAGTTTAGCAATGGTAGCCAGGAACTTTCAGCTTTATCTCTGAAGTATGGACGTTCTTACAAATTAGATTCATGCACTGCTTGCATCATTAAAATGTGATTTTGAAAGTATAAGACAATCATGCTAAAAGCATAAAAAGTAATAGAAGCATCAGTAGTCCCTGGGAAAAAAAATTCAACCAAGCACACTGGTTTAATATTGCTACGTTTATATTTGTTGTACAGTAACGCACAGTAATCTGCATGTCTTTTACCTTCCGTGAAGTTATGATATTTTAGAATTGAAATTTGGGTGCATGATAATTTTTTAATTCCCCCATGCCCTGAAAGCCCTATTCATGCATTGCTCCTCCTGAACCACCTCCCCTTCAAAAAAAAAAAAAGCAAAAAACAGTCCCACTTTTGACAAGACCACGGCTCCACGGCCATCAGAATGAGCCAGCCAAGCTGCTTAGGCTCCTGGATCCGCTGCTGAATCCAACTCAGGGCACTTGATTCTGCAAAAATCTTATCAGATCAACAATGATTTCTGCAAAAAAAAAAAAAAGGAAAACCCCCCACCTCCCCTCCAAAAGCAGGGTGTCAGTCCCTGCTCGTAGATCCGAAAGCTCTGGGGCCGTGACCGGCAGAGGAGTCATGGTGCATCTGAAGGGATAAGAGGCGATAAAGTGTATCAAAGGGGGCCTTGACACATGGGATGCTACGCAGGCCTGTCTCCCCAGAGCATCTCTGGCCTGACTGACAGGGGATTAATCCACGGGAGGCCGGTAAACAATGGCTGAAGTGGGCTTGAGGCCCAACACCTGGATGTGGGGCTGGATGCCGTCTGGGAGGCCGCGCCCCACTGTGAGGGGACACAGGCCCTCCTGACACACTCCTTAAGTACCCCTCCCACTGCTCGCCGGGCCTCCGGCCTGCCACCCTTTCTCTTGGATAAACATGTTTGAAAAATAGGTCGGGATTTTTTTGTTTTGTTTTTGTTCCGTGCTTGGGGCCCAGGGGAGCAGAAGATGTTAGAAATTCAACAGTCGCCCGCTGTGAGTTCTTAACCGAAAAGGGTTTTGGGTGAGAACTGGGATCCGGATTCAGGCGGGTCAGGAGTGAAGCAGGCATGTCTGAGATGATGAGGGCCGCTGGGACTGGAACTGCGTGGAGTGCCAGGAAATCAGAGTTCCTCTTGGGAGAAGTGATGATGGCGTTGTGTGGTTTTTGACTTAAAAAAAAGTTGGTTTTTTTAATACATGAGCACCGAAGGAGGTGACAGTGACAGGAGGCCCAAGACATGCTTTTTTTTTTAAAGATTTTATTTATTTATTTATTTATTTATTTATTTGACAGAGAGAGAGAGAGAGATCATAAGTAGGCAGAGAGGCAGGCAGAGAGAGGGGGGAAGGAGGGGGCTCGATCCCAGGACCCTGGGATCATGACCTGAGCCGAAGGCAAGAGGCTTTAACACACTGAGCCACCCAGGTGCCCCCTAAGACATGCTTTAAATTCTTCAGAGGTGGAGGGGCCTAACTGAACCAAGCATGAGCAAAATTTTAATAATTATTGAATTGGGGTAACTTGTTACTCTACTACTGGGTATATCTGAACATTCTACCCAAATAATAACAATAACAATAACATAATCATAATAATAATAATAAATAATAAGGTTTTAACGTGTTCCAAAGAGTGGCAGGGTGGTGTGAAAATTTACGGAGTCTGTGTTAGCTGGAATGGTTACACCCACCCATCGTGAACACATTCTTACCTGCATCAGTGAGGTGGAGAAACCCTTCTGGAAGCAACGGCTGGTCCCATTCGTCACAGGCAGAAATTGAGTAAACCAAGACAGTTTTATCTCCTGAGCTACGCTGCCTCATCTGTGACACCAGCTCCCTCTTACTGAGTGTTTACTCTGCATCCGTGATCTCATTTAATCCTCATGTGGCTCAGAGAGGTTAAGTAATTTTCCCAAGGTCACCCAGCTCCGCGGTGGTAGGCCCAGAGTTGAAACTCAAGGCAGTCGAGTTTTAGATTCTAGGCCCGGCTTGGGACCCACTTTCTGACAAGAGAGAGGTGGAAGGAAAAAGGAAACTCACAAGCCTTGCTGCCCCATTCTTATTTGGAAGTAAAATGATTAAGTAGTTACTTATTTAGCTCCATAGGACCATTA
>PISX010018352.1:0-40928 GCA_004024625.1 Mellivora capensis
CTCTTGAAAGAAATTGAGGAAGACACAAAGAAATGGAAAAATGTTCCATGCTCCTGGATTGGAAGAACAAATATTGTGAAAATGTCTATGCTACCTAAAGCAATCTACACATTTAATGCAATCCCTATCAAAATCCCACCCATTTTTTTTCAAAGAAATGGAACAAATAATCCTAAAATTTATATGGAACCAGAAAAGATCTCGAATAGCCAAAGGAATATTTAAAAAGAAAGCCAAAGTTGGTGGCATCACGATTCCGGACTTCAAGCTCTATTACAAAGCTGTCATCATCAAGACAGTATGGTACTGGCACAAAAACAGACACATAGATCAATGGAACAGAATAGAGAGCCCAGAAATAGACCCTCAACTCTATGGTCAACTAACCTTCGATAAAGAAGGAAAGAATGTGCAATGGAAAAAAGACAGCCTCTTCAAGAAATGGTGTTGGGAAAACTGGACAGCCACTTGCAGTAAAATGAAATTGGACCATTTCCTTACACCACACATGAAAATAGATTCAAAATGGATGAAGGACCTCAATGTGAGAAAGGAATCCATCAAAATCCTTGAGGAGAACACAGGCAGCAACCTCTTCGACCTCAGCCGCAGCAACATCTTCCTAGGAACATCGCCAAAGGCAAGGGAAGCAAGGGCAAAAAATGAACTACTGGAATTTCATCAATATCAAAAGCTTTTGCACAGCAAAGGAAACAGTTAACAAAACCAAAAGACAACTGACAGAATGGAAGAAGATATTTGCAAACGACATATCAGATAAAGGGCTAGTGTCCAAAATCTATAAAGAACTTATCAAACTCAACATCCAAAGAACAAATAACCCAATCAAGAAATGGGCAGAGGACATGAACAGACATTTCTGCAAAAAAGACATCCAGATGGCCAACAGACACATTAAAAAGTGCTCCACATCACTCAGCATCAGGGATATACAAATCAAAACCACAATGAGATATCACCTCACACCAGTCAGAATGGCTAAAATTAACAAGTCAGGAAATGACAGATGCTGGCGAGGGTGCGGAGAAAGGGGAACCCTCCTACACTCTTGGTGGGAATGCAAGCTGGTGTCACCGCTGTGGAAAACAGCGTGGAGATTCCTCAAAAAGTTGAAAATCGAGCTACCCTACGACCCAGCAATTGCACTATTGGGTATTTACCCTAAATATACAAATGTAGTGATCCGAAGGGGCACGTGCACCCAAATGTTTATAGCAGCAATGTCTACAATAGCCAAACTATGGAAAGAACCTAGATGTCCTTCAACAGATGAATGGATAAAGAAGAGGTGGTATATATACACAATGGAATACTATGCAGCCATCAAAAGAAATGAAATCTTGCCATTTGCAACGACGTGGATGGAACTAGAGGGTATCATGCTTAGTGATATAAGTCAATCGGAGAAGGACAACTATCATATGATCTCCCTGATATGAGGAAGTGGAGATGCAACATGGGGAGTTGGGGGGGTAGGAAAAGAAGAAAAGAAACAAGATTGGATGGAGAGGGAGACAAACCATAAGTGACTCTTAATCTCAGAAAACAAACTGAGGGTTCCTGTGGGGAGGGGAATCTGGAGAGGGGGGTGGGGTAATGGACATTGGGGAGGGTATGTGCTATGGTTAGTACTGTGAAGTGTGTAAACCTTGCGATTCACAGACAGGTACTCCTGGGGATAAAAATACATTATATGTTTATAAAAAATTAAAAAATTTTAAAAAAAATTAGAAAGGAGCTTAGGTATATATTCCATTATGAAACCATTGCTTTCTAAAGCACTGACTTTGCTTGCATTGTTTTTTTTTTTTTTTTTTTCTCAATAGGAGCTTTCAGTGCCTTTTCTTTGAAGAAATCAGAAATAAAATAATCACTCAACCTTCAAATCAGACATAACTATCATTTGCATCTTGTTATTTATTATTTCAAGTATTTTTATTATGCACATACTTCTACAAACACATAAATGTCTTTAAAAAAATGGAATGCTATAATTTACATACTCTAGAATTTTTCAAAACAAACCAATATGATATAAGTGTATAAAAATGAAGAATGGCATCATGTCTCTGCAGTCGCACTACTGCCCAATTCAGGTTTACATACTGACTTAGCTTATCCAGCCTACTTGGATATTAGGCTAATTTTCCTGATGTAAAATTTTCTTCCATGAAAATACATAAATTTTATCTTGCTAGTCTTATACCGTTAAGACAAATTCTTGGAAGTGCAATTTTGGGGGCACAGGACACGTCCAATTTAATACCTATGTCTACACCATTATCCATCAGTATCTTTTTCTGAGTCTGCACCTGAATCTGAAACTGCATCAATATAATTGAATAGTACTTCAGGAAATCAGAACAATTCTGTATCCATCAATAGTATGTGATAGAGCAGTGGATATTTCCCTTTTGACCTAATCATTTTTTATTCTCTGAAATGTTAAATGTGTGTGACATCTCATCTATCTTTGTTTACTTTAATGGTTTCTGCCTTGGTATCATGCCTAGGAAAACCTCCCCTTGCTTGACTGAAATCCAATTCTTCTATTTTTCTTTGCATGAAGTAAAATATTTTACATGGCTTCTCTAACTTCTTAACAATTTAGCAAATGTCCCAGAAACTGTGAGGCATAGATGGAAACTGTGCTCTCTTTCCTTAGTAGGCTGGCTAGGGGATCCCTCCAGTTGGAATACCTGAGTTAAACTGATGTAATGTTTATCTATATATTTATAATATATTAAGCTGATAAGAATACTTCAACTGAATGAGATATTTAAGTGGGGGTACATTATCTTAAATGGTTTCCCCACTGCAGTCTCTATACTTGTCATTTTAGATTTTGTGAGGAAGGAGGAAAGGAAGCTAATGGTAGTTAGGGACAAAGAGTAAAAAATAGAAGAGCAGCACTGGAATAAAAAGTATGTAGAAGAAAGGAAATAGTCAAGAAAAAAACTGGTTTCATTAAAAAGATATCAAATATTACCATCTCAATCACTGATTTTCATCAGTTTAATTTTTATAGGCAACAGTTATTCAGATAACTCATAATCTTTTAATTTGTTCACTTGAATACAGAATCTCTCTGTCTGCCTCCTACCCCTCTCTTTTTTCTCTAATGCTGAATATGTGGATTTCTAAAAATTGTGGCTAAATGTTTTTATTTCCTAGCACCTTGGAAAATTAATAGTTTAAGCTGCAAAGTCTTCTTTTGCAGAACAACATATTGAAAAGCTTAAGAAAAATATCAATGGTTATGTTTCTTATCCTGACCACCTTGAAAAAAACCAAAAGGTGCATGACCCAATCTAGCAAGAAATAAAAATTACGAAAATGTCTTATTTACAAAGTCCCATGTTGAAAGGTTAATATTAATCACAATGACACTTCTTCAGAAAAGAATAATGTTAACAGCATGGACCTTAAGCAAATTAACTTAGAAATATTAAGCAAAAAAATTAATGGTTATAAGACCTGGTTCTAGGAGACTTTTTAAAATTAACATATAATGTATTATTTGCCCCAGGGGTATAGGTCTGTGAATCATCAGGCTGACACAATTCACAACACTTACCATAGCACATACCCTCCCCAATGTCCATAACCCAGCCACCCTATCCCTACCTCCCTACCCCCCAGCAACCCTCAGTTTGTTTCATGAGATGAAGAGTCTCTCATGGTTTGTCTCCCTCCTGATCCCATCTTGTTCCATTTCTTCCCTCCCTACCCCCCATAACCCTATACCCTGCCTCTCAAATTCCTCATATCAGAGAGATCATATGATAATTGTCTTTCTCTGATTGACTTATTTCACTTAGCATGATACCTTCTAGTTCCATCCATGCTGTTGCAAATGGCAAAATTTCGTTTCTTTTATTGGCTGCATAGTATTCCATGGTATATACATGCCACATCTTCTTTATCCATTCATCTGTTGAAGGACTTCTAGGTTCCTTCCATAGTTTGGCTATGGTGGACATTGCTGCTATAAACATTCGGGTGCACGTGCCCCTTCAGATCACTACATTTGTATCTTTAGGGTAAATACCCAGTAGTGCAATTGCTGGGTCGTAGGGTAGCTCAATTTTCAACTTTTTGAGGAACCTCCATGCTGTTTTCCAGAGTGACTGCACCAGCTTGCATTCTCTCCAACAGTGTAGGAGGGCTCCCCTTTCTCTGCATCCTCGCCAGCATCTGTCATTTCCTGACTTGTTAATTTTAGCCATTCTGACTGGTGTGAGGTGGCATCTCATTGTGGTTTTGACTTCTATTTCCTTGATGCCAAGAGATGTGGAGCACTTTTTCAAGTGTCTAGTGGCGATCCAGATGTCTTCTTTGCAGAAATGGCTATTCATGTCCTCTGCCCATTTCTTGATTGGATTATTTGTTCTTTGAGTATTGCGTCTGATAAGTTCTTTACAGATTTTGGATATTAGCCCTTTCTCTGATATGTCATTTGCGAATATCTTCTTCCTTTCTGTTGGTTGTCTTTTGGTTTTGTTGACTCTTTAAAAGATTAGTTCTTTCTTTTCTTTCCCTCCCTTTGGCAATGGTGTCTAGAGATGATAAGAAACAGCTTCTCAGAAGATGGAAGCAGAGTTCAAACTACCCAAACAAAACTTTAATTAGTGGATGACTGACATATAAATGTAGTGTTTTAATGACTTACTTGTTCACTCAACAAATATTTACTGAGTGTATATACTATGCCAAGCCCATTCTAGGGACTGTGCTTATATCAGAGAAAAGCACATTGAACAGATAAAGCATCATAACTTCATCTGCATAAGTTTTCATGGCCTATAAATAGGGGTTTTTATTGATCTTCTTCAGTTATTATTACAATTCCTTCTTTAACCCCAAGCTAATACAAATATTTAGATTTATCATAAATTTCCTTTTTCCTTGTTATGTGGTATTATGACCTGCAGATGAACTGAGAGGTTATCAGAAATTATAACTTATTTTTTTAAAAGATTTTATTTATTTATTTGACAGAGAGAGACAGTGAGAGAGGGAACACAAGCAGGGGGAGTAGGAGAGGGAGAAGCAGGCCTCCCACTGAGCAGGGAGCCTGATGTGAGGCTTGATGCCGGAACCCTGGGATCATGACCTGAGCTGAAGGCAGATGCTTAAAGACTGAGCCACCCAGACACCCCAGAAATTGTATTTTAAAGTACATTTTCTTTTATGATTTCTTCCTATCTTCAAAATGTCTTAACAGCTAGCTAATGATAGAATTGTTTATCGGTATTGTGTGAATTCACAGATGACAAACATGAAATATTTTCCTGTATCAGACTTAGGGCATGCCATTTATAGTTTGGCAGTTAAGAGAAGACACAAGAAAGAAGCCATTCAGGAAACAAATACATCTTTGGGCACAAGATGGAGTCTAAAGTATCATAAATAAGAAAGGGCATGCTTAAAATGGAATCTAATATTTAATGTGAAATGGATAGAGAAAAATGACTCCAGAAATAACAAGATCAGAATCCGTACTTATATGGTTGGTTAGGAGACAAAAGCAAGAAATTAATTAGCAAACAGTGTTGCTATTGTCAATTAAGCTAAAGGCAGCATTAAAAGACAAGAATAAAGGTAGCTTTAGAATTTCTGAGGTCAGGGGCGCCTGGGTGGCTCAGTGAGTTAAGCCTCTGCCTTTGGCTCAGGTCATGATCCCAGGGTCCTGGGATCGAGCCCCACATCGGGCTCTCTGCTTCCCAGGGAGCCTGCTTCCACCCCTCTCTCTCTCTGCCTGCTGCTCTGCCTACTTGTGATCTCTCTCCTTCTGTCAAATAAATAAATAAAATCTTTAAAAAAAAAAAAAGAATTTCTGAGGTCAGAAGAAACATGATCATTTATGGGGTTTCTGTGTCTCAGACCATTAAGCCCTCTTGTCTTTATATTATCAGAGCACAAATTTCAATGTAGAACACCTTTAAGCAGAAGGACCATGTCGATTCATCCTTATGTCATTAAGAATGATGTCTGAAAGCAAGAATGTGCTTTCCAGTAGGGTGAATGACCAGCAGATGCTCAGTATTCTCAAGAGAGATGAGTTAGGTCGGATGGGAAAACTTTTCCTGGGTTTAGTGGTTTGACTTTACAACTTCATTTACCACCCTTCCCCATCTGATGGAAGTTATAGGTACCATCAGTGGAAGCTCTGACCTAAAACAAAGTGCAGAAGAAATAAAAATAACCAAAATGTCTTATGTGCAGGTCAGTATTAGTCACAATTAATGACACATTTTCAGAAAAGAATATTAACATGACCCTTAAGCAAATTTAGATCCTAGCAATTTAAACAATTTAATAGCTCTGAATTATTATATATTTTTGATATTAAATTTTACTATTTTTGATATTATTTTTAAATATGCATGACTTCAGATTTCACTACCTCTACTAAGGGTTTATATCCTCTCCACACATAGACCAAGCTTTCAAATGAGTGTTTTCAAAGAGAAAGAAATGAAGCAGTAAAATGGAGGGGAATTTCCTATAGAGGAATTTTATTCCTTACTCCTCTTAAGATAGAATGGTAACAAAAAAAGTTTAGGGAAAATGAAGTCCTTGGAAAATAAGAATCAAATAATTAAGAATCAAAAAAATAAGATCAAAATAAGAATCAAAAAATAAGAATAAAAAAATATTGTGACTCTTACAGCCATTTTTGGCACATAGTGTAAATATATTTAAAATTCTTATATACCAATTATTATATTTGATAATCATATATCAGATAGAAATAACTGATAGAAAATTCCATAGCCATTGCAAGATCATAGAAAAAATGAAAACCTGTTTAAAAGCACTGTGCTCTTAAAGATATAGGAGTTCTAAGAAATTTGAAAAATTGGGTAATTAATAATCTCAAAAAGGATTAAGGACCAATTTGAAATAAATATTTATAATGCTGTCAAACTATACTGTGGGTCCATGTTTTCCGTTCTTCTTGTCTTACTTGATAAAACGTCTTGAGGGGAGGGCTCTGTCTTCTTGTTTATGACAGTATTCCTCTGAATTAGCCCAATGTCTGGTTCATAGTAGGTATGAAATTAATACTTGTTAAATTAATGAAAGTGTAAAGGAACAAGTAGAAGTTTTAAAAAACATCAGAACTGTAATAATAGCTTTTCATTCTAAATTGCAAAATGGGGATGAAAATACTTTTCATGGCAAAGACATTTTCTCCACTGCGTAGTATATTAAATCCTTGACTTATTTGTTGAAGTTATCATTGGTTGATGAAAATTATTTGAAAAAAGAAACCTACATTTATCAGATTTTTCTCTTGCTTTGAGGGTATGGATTTCTGTAGGTTTTTTGCATGTATTTCCTTAATTTATTATCAATTAGATATTAATAAAAAGTTACTGTTATCAAGAGCATAATAAAAACTTATGTTGTAATAGGAAAGTTGTGTAATTAAAGTACATTTCAATGAGATTAATCTCTCAAAAGTGGTTTTAGATCAATGTCTTTGATTTAACCTCACAATTCCCTAGACTCCATCCACTGTGTTTAAGTAGTTCTTAAGTCTTTGAGATGACATAAAATAACCGGCTGGTTTTTACATTAAAATATGTCAACATATGTATATATTTATGTATAATATAAATTTATAATCTTCAGTTGAGTTGTTAATTCATGATAGTAACCAATGAAAAAGTAAATATCTTTTAATTTATCTAGAATCTAGATGATATGTCTAGAAAAGGAAAACCTAAGAAACCCTTTCTGTAATTATCAAATAATAAAATACATTACCATTTAAACATTTGATCAAATCTATAAAAATACATTCCTCAAAATAATCCTCTAATTTTTTCTAGTGTGGTAAGCAGTTAGTATTTTATTACCAACATGTGCCTGCATTAAATCAGCTTAGATATTTATAGCAAGAGCCAAACATAGATTGACTCAATCTTTTTATGACACATCTAACAGAAAGAAACACAAGAGAAACTATCAGATGTATTAAGTACGACATGCAAGGCCACTTAAGACCCACCTATTCTCTTATGCTGTGTGAAACAGACGCTAATCTTTGGTCATGAGTAGTTTGTACACTGTGTTTTCCACAAAAGTCTGACTCACAGACCTCTTTCTGGAGGTATAAGCATGTGTGAAAATGCCGTCATCTAATTGCTTTCCTTTGCATAATATAGATGATAGCCTTAAATAATGTGACCAATTTTCTACTATTAAACTCAGCTCATTTGCTTTAATTTCTTTATTCATGGAATAGAAACTTGACATTCAAAGTCTTTAGTTATTTGCCAATCAGGGAAGAAAAATTATTTCAAATCCAGAAGAATTTGAGTTATGAGACATGAAAACTTATAACAAGCAGTATAGACAGTTTGCTTCTGTCACCCAGCTGCTTCCTGCCATGAACCGCATTAGCAAAAGCATCTTTACAGTGGGATAAAACTGCATAGAACTACACATACATGCACACACACACATGGAAATGAATGCATGGTTAAAAATGGTGAAACCGAGTAACATCTGTAGTCTAGTTAACAGGATTATACCATCCTGTTATATATAACAGGATGTCAATTTCCTGGTCTTGTTACTGTTCTATAGTTCCACAAAGGCACCACTGGGGGAATCTGGGCAAAGGGCACACTAGACTGTGTACTGTTTTTCTCTAATATATCTGAATGTGCAATTATTTAAAATGAAAAGATTTTTCTTTTTAGATTTTATTTATTTATTTGACAGAGAGAGAGAGAGATCACAAGTAGGCAGAGAGGCAGGCAGAGAGAGAGGGAAGCAGGCTCCCCGCTGAGCAGAGAGCCTGATGCCGGGCTCGATCCCAGGATCCTGAGATCATGACCTGAGCTGAAGGCAGAGGCCTAACCCACTGAGCCACCCAGGCGCCCCAATGAAAAGATTTTAAAAAGCCATCTAAAGAGGGAGGGAGCCTGCGGTGCCTGGGTAGCTCAGTTGGAAGAGCTTGTGACTCTTGATCTCAGGATCATGAGTTTGAGCCCGAAGTTGGGTGTAGAGATTACTAAATAAATAAATAAATAAATAAGGAGGGAACTTATTTGATGACAATGGCCCTTGAACAAAAATCAGAAACATATGCAACCTTGAGCAAGTCACTTTACTTTAGGTTTATGTTTCATTCTTTGTAAAAATGTGGTGAATGTACATTACTAAGAGAAAGGATAAGAACCATATGATCCTCTCAATAGATGCAGAAAAATAATTTAACAAAATGCAGCATCTATTCTTGATAAAAACCCTTAACAAATTAGGTATAGATGGAACGTATTTCAATATCATAAAAGGCATGTAGGAAAGACCCACAGCTAATATCATCCTCAATGGGGAAAAAGTGAGAGTTTTCCTCTAAGGTCAGGAACAAAACAGGGATGTTCTCTCTCACCATTATTTTTTAACACAGTACTGGGAGTCTTAGCCTGAGCAATCAGACAATGGAAAGAAATGAGAGGCATCCAAATCAGCAAGGAAGAAGTCAAACTTTCACTATTTGCAGATGACAAGATACTCCACGTAAAATACCTGAAGGACTCCACCAAAAAGTTGCTAGAGTTGACACATGAATTCAGCAAAGTTGCAGGATATGAAAATCAACGTACAGAAATCTGTTGCAATACTGTACGCCAATAATGAAGCAGCAGAAAACATAAGCAAGAAATTGATCCTATTTACAATTGCACTAAAAACCCTAAGATACCTAGGAATAAACTTAACCAAAAAGGTAAAAGATATGTACTCTGAAAACTACAGAACAATTATGAAAGAAAGTGAAGAAGAAACAAAGAAATAGAAAAACATTCCATGCTCATGGATTGGAAGAATAAACATTGTTAAAATGTCTATACTACTCAAAGCAATCTGCACATTTAATGCAATCCCTATCAAAATACCACCAGCATTTTTCACAGAGCTTGAACAAATAATCCTAAAATTTGTACAGAACCACAAAAACCCTGAATACCAAAGCAAGTTTGAAAAAGAAAAGCAAAGCTGGAGGCATCGTGATTCCAGACTTCAAGCTCTATTACAAAACTATAATGATCAAGACAGCATGGTACTGGCACAAAAATAGATGCATAGATCAATGGAACAGAACAGAAAACCCAGAAATGAACCTAAAATTATGTTGTCAACTAATCGTGGACAAAGCAGGAAAGAATATCCACTGAAAAAAAGACAGTCTCTTTAAAAAGTGGTATTAGGAAAACTGGACAGCAACATGCAGAAGAATGAAACTGGACAACTTTCTTAAACCATACACAAAAATAAATTCACAGTGGATGAAAGACCTAAATGTGAGACAGGAAACTGGCAAAAATCCTAGAGGAGAACAGAGGCAGAAACCTTTTAGTCCTCAGCCATAGCAACTTGTTACTAGAGACATTGCCAAAAGCAAAAATGAACTATTGGGACTTCATCAAAATAAAAAGCTTCTGCGCAGTGAAAGAAATAGAACTAAAAGGCAGCCAAAGGAATGGGAGAAGTATTTGCAAATGACCTATCTGATAAAGGTTAGTATCCCAAATCTATAAAGAACTTATTAAACTCAACGACCAGAAAGCAAATAATCCAGTTAAGAAATGGACAGAAGCCATGAATAGACATTTTTCCAAAGAAGACATCCAGATGAGCAAAAGATGCATGAAAAGATGCTCAACATCACTCACCACTGGAGAAATACAACTCAAAACCATAATGAGGTACCTCTTCACACCTGTCAGAATGGCTAAAATTAACACAGGAAACAACAGGCTGGCGAGGATGTGGAGAAAGGGGATCCCTCTTGCACTATAGGTGGGAATGCAAACTGGTGCAGTATGGAGTTTCCTCAAAAAGTTAAAAATAGAACTACTGTACAATCCAGCAATTGTATTAATAGGTATTTACTCAAAGGATACAAAAATACAGACTCAAAGGGGTACATGAACCTCAGTGTTCATAGCAGCATTTTAAGTGTAGCACTGATAAGTGTAGAGATATCTATCTATGTACCTATATCTACCTGATCTATCTAGAGGAATATTACTTGGTCATCAAAAGGATGAAATCTTGCCATTTGCAATGATGTGGCTGGAGCTAGAGTGCATTATGGTAAGTGAAAGAAGCCAAAGACAAATATATAATTTTACTCACATGTGGAATTTAAGAAACAAAACAGATGAACATGTGGGAGGGGGAAAAGAGGGAAGGAAATAAACCACAAAATACTGTTAATGACAGAGAACAAACTGAGGGTTGACAGAGGGATGTGGGTGGGGGACGGGCTAGAAGGGTGATGGGGATTAAGGAGGGCGCTTGTTGTGATGAGCATTGAGTGTTGTACATGAGTGATGGACCACTGAGCTGTTCCTGAAACCAGTATTGCACTGTATGTTAACTGTCTAGAATTTGAATAAAATTTTGAAAAGAAAAAAATGCTTTGAATGGACTAAAGGATTAGGGGAATAATTTTAGTTTATAATTGAGGTTATAATTTGAAAGACAGAATTGGTGAAAATTTTGTGGTTCAGAATACATTTTTAAGCAGATCAAAAGTCTTCACAAAATATTTTTTCTCGATTATTTTTAGAGAGAGAGTGAGAGAGACAGCATGCATGCCTGCACGCAACTGGTGGGAGGGACAGAGGAAGAGGAGAGAAAGAATCAAAAGCAGTCTCCTGGCTGAGCACAGAGCTCAACTCAGGGCACGATCTCATGACCCATGAGATTGTGACCTGAGCTGAAATCAAGAGTCTGATGCTTAACTGACCGAACCACTTGGTTGTCCCAATTCATAAAATTATTTTCTAACGTAAGACATATTTGAAACAAAATTACCATAAATATATAGCCATTTGAGTGAATAATATTTCAGGAGCTTTTACCATAATGACTGTCTGTATAGATTAAAATACATTCAAATATCCTTATTAAGCTTTACCTTTGTAGTTTGATAACATAGGTAGCCTGTTACGGTTGTAGCCATGTATTAATAAAATTACATGTGATGAGGGGTTCCTGGGTGGCTTAGTCGGTGGAGTGACTGGCTCTTGGTTTTGGCTCAGGTCATGATCTCATGGGTCCTGGGATTGAGCCCCACATTTGGCTCTATGCTCAGCAGGCAGTCTGCTTGAAGACTCTCTCCCTCTGTCCCTCTTCCCCCTTGCAAGCTCTTTCTCTCTCTCTAAAACAAATAAATCCATCTTTAAAAAAAAATGACGAGGGGCCCCTGGGTGGCTCGGTGGGTTAAAGCCTCTGCCTTTGGCCCAGGTCATGATCCCAGGGTCCTGGGATCGAGCCCCGCATTGGGCTCCCTGCTCAGCAGTGAGCCTGCTTCCTCCTCTCTGCCTGCTTCTCTGCCTACTTGTGATCTCTGTCAAATAAATTTAAAAAAAAATATTTAAAAAATTTTTTAAAATGATGAGAAAACTGATTAACCCAATTTTAGTTCATATATACATGCAAGAGAGTTAAAAAAAAACATGTATGGCTTCAAAAAAAACCACTTTGCATGTTTTTAGTGTTTACATTTTAGGATAAAATTTTCCCATTTACTTTTGAAAGTCATTTTTAGAGATAACACTCGTAGGACTTTCTGAGTGTCAGCAACTTTATGTACATTGTGTCACTTAATCCTCACTACAAAACTGGAAATAGGTTTTACGATTCCCTGAGGAAACGGAAGCAAATAGTTTAAGCTTTGTGACTAAGACCTCCCAGCACTCAGTGGTCGGGCTGAGAAAAGACTTGTCTGACTTTAGATGGAGTGCTCTATCCATTGTGCCCCTGTTCCTGGGGATAAGGATAAAATTTGCTGTTTGCTGCATAACTTTACTCAGTATTTCAGATATTTATTGCCTACTGTAAATATGTGTCCTTGAATACCAGAAACTCTTAACCTAGTGACAAACTTCTCTAGTTTGCACTGTTAGCTTGTTTTCTAACGTTTGGCACCTCTTACAGACACAGGAGCAAAGCTCAGTAAGCTTCGTTAGATATTTTTAGATACTGAGGTTTAAATACTTGGGCTGATTTCATTTCCAGACACCAGGAAAGCATGGTGTTTAATGATGCAGGCTGTGAAGACAACAGACTTAGAATGAATTCCAGCCAACATTACCTAGCTGGGGAACTTGTTTAAAAATTTTAAGCCTTAATTTCCTCATGTTATAGAAGGAATCTTATCTGCCTCATAGGGTTGTTGTAAGGGTTGAAGTTGAGGTTGTTTCACTCCAACTGTACATCCTGACTGGTTCATGCTACTCACTGATAGCTATGATTTTGGTTTTGAAATTATACATGAGTAGTTAGATGGAAATGTGCCCCACTGTATCTATTACATAATTTTATCACAGATTTGAAAGCAGGAAATCATATCAATAAAATATTTTCAGTTTTTTACATTTTCTGATTTGGCCAAATCTCTAAGTATCCAATTATGAAGTGAACTGTGGCTATACAGCTATTATTAATGGTCTTTTTATGTGAAAAAATATCTAGGCTAGGTAAATTCCAACTCTAGATTATCTACAGCTTTCTGATTATTCAAGGGCTCCTCTCATTAGCATAAGGTTTATTACACTGCAAAATGAGGACTATATTTGCATTCTGGCAACCATGATAGTGGGCCGACGTCTCCTCTCCTTTAGTTTGCCTTAAGAAAGTCTCTGTATCATTCAGTGGGATTCCAGTAACATCAGGCAGGGAAGGGAAAATTCATATAAGGATTTGAAGAGACACTGTTCTGAAGACAGGGATTGCTCCAAAGCACATATTGTTGATAACCTGTTGGGTTCAGTTCTGCAGTGTAACTTCTCAGGACTGTTACCTTTTTAAAAACCCACACTGCCATATCAAAGATGGATATTATGTGGATAACACATGAGAAATTAGTCATTTTCTACAACATCTCAAAGTCTTACATGGAAAAATGAACAAAATCATAACAAAGTGTCTTAGTGTAACATGATGCATGGAAAGTCAATATTTCAGTGATAACTTTTAAATAAGGTATGAATTTCTAGAAGTGACATTACTATTCGATGGAACTAAAGATAAAAGAGTAAGATTCAAGAATAATGAAAATAATCTGAATAAAAAAGACTTTCATATAATCTTTCTAACAGGGTCTTTCTGTGTGTGTGTGTGTGTGTGTGTGTGTGTGTATTTTGGCTATAGATTTTGCAATTACAAGCAGGATCCTCTGTTTAGTGAAAAATTGGAATGTTTGCTGAAAACGGTCACTAGTGACACAATAGAAAGTGAGCAAGGACTTAAATTCTTCTCTCATCACATAATTAAGCATTTCTCACTATGATTTTGAATCTTAAATATGGCCATTATCTGTCCAGAGACCAGAGGGAAATAAGCAATATGAGACAGTTGGCAATGTACATAGTCAAGGATTTTGAATAAAGAAACATGGTTCCTTGGATAAGGAAATAAGAATATGGTGCTGTATGAACTTCTCTGCATACCACAGTTTTTTGTGATTTTTTTTTGGCTATGTAGAGAACATGCATATAGAGATGTTGGGGACAAAACTCTCTAATGTTTACTAAAGCTTTATTAGTAAATGTTAAAATAAAAGGAAAAATAACATTTGGGGGGAGATTTTAGGTACATAAGATGCTGGACACAGAAATTTAAGATATTAGATTTTAAATATCCTGGAA
Organism: Mellivora capensis; assembly: GCA_004024625.1. Classification (NCBI taxonomy): domain Eukaryota; kingdom Metazoa; phylum Chordata; class Mammalia; order Carnivora; family Mustelidae; genus Mellivora; species Mellivora capensis. Next base: position 14,706 of record PISX010018352.1, read on the forward strand.
ATTATTATAGAATTCTGATAGCATAATTTTATTGAAAAATAAGTAATTTGTGTCCAAATTCTGTATCAAAACATAACTATATATATGTATCATTAGGTTTTAAGTTAAAAGAGCTATTAAAGAGTAACACAGGACACACCGTTGCAAAAAGATAATGATGTAGAGTAAATAATCAATATGAGGAAAAGTCCCTTTAATGATGGAGACAAACTAAACCAAAAAGAGAGATTTGACTACTTAGAAAAGTTTCAAGGAAAAGTTATGAGCGTGAAAATTCCTGAAGAATATTTACATATTTTGGTATGCATAGTAATGATGTACACATGTCCCCTAAACATATCATGTCTTATCACTTGGTAGTTAGATGCCTAAGGACAATAACAGCTTGCATCAAATGTTTCTAAATATCTTCTAAATACCTGAATCGCTTTGCATTGCATTTTACTATTTACTTATTTATATCTTGGTCTTGCAGACAAGAGTACTTTATCCCTTGTGTTTGACATTACTAGAATTTAGTGATTCCTAGAACTTAAGGAAAAAAACTAAACTACATTTTCTTCATATACTTAGAGGAATATTTCTATAGACATTATGCAAACATAAATAAAAGGAAGAAGAGACTTTGCATTTATTGTTACCATTATCATTTAAAGCCATTTATGAAATCTTTGTGGTGGCAGGGAATTTTGACACATTTACAAATTGAAACAAAAGCAATTAGAAAAATGTTAGATGAGGGGCACTTGGTTGGCTCAGTTGGTAGAGCATGACTCTTGGTCTTAGGGTTGTGTGTTTGAGATCCATGTTGGGTACACAGATTAAAAATAAAATCCTTTAAAAATTTAGAAAGATGTTAGATGAGACCTCTGAAAACTTTAAGGAATTACACATAAATATTACTGCTTCAACTACTTAATTTATACCCAAACCAAGAACTTGAGTAGCTAACATACAACTGCAGCTATCAAATTTTATTGACACTTTGCCTTAAAGATGGCTCCAAAATAATTTTTGATTTTCTGCTTCGGGAGATTACATATATTGCAACTTTAGCAAAAATTTCATTCCCATTTCCCTTTCGCCAAAGACTCCTTTTTTTTAAACTTATTTTTCCATATTATTTTTTGTCTTTCTTCTTATCTAGAATGTAAATTCCAAGGCTAGGAATCTTTATCTTTTTTGTTAATTGGTACATTCCAAACATCTCGAAGATTCCTGACACATTGTAATCATTTAATAAATATCTATTAACTATTTGAGCTGCAACAATGCTTTTGTTGATGTCCAGTTATTAAAATCTATAAGCTGAATTACTTTTTTTTTTAAAGATCTTATTTATTTATTTGTCAGAGAGAGAGAAAGACCAGGGCACCATCAGGGGGACCAGCAGACAGAGGGAGAAGCAGGCTTCCAGCTGAGCAGGGAGTCCCATGTGGGACTCCAACCCAGGATCCTGGGATCATGACCTGAGCCCAAGGCAGAAAGTCATACTCATTCTCATTTCTTCCTGAACCACCCAGGCATCCCAAGTAGAATTACTTTCAGTGCATCATTACCTACGTGGCATTAATTTAAAATATTGAACAATATATTTAGAAGCATGCATTACTGCAAATAATGTAGAATTTTCTTATTTGGTCTTCTTCCACAACCTCTGCCCAGCTCCTCCAGAGGCAGCCCCTAGTTATGTTTCTTCACTGATTTCCACTTCAACATAATCTACCTCTGCTGTTCATCTATCCTCTATCCAGACCTATCTGTTCTCCCCTTTGAGCCAAACTTTACCCTGTTAGGTGGCAGGTGTCCTAAGAAGGAAGTTCCAGGAGTTACCTTCCTTGACTCCTGGCTTTCCTTAAAAATGCTGAAAATCAATAAAAAATTTTCACATTTATGGAGGATTTGAAATGGCACAGAAATACTGCTATGTTGATTTAGTTTTTGTATGCCTTTATTTGGACACAGACTATTTCTTTTTTTAAACAAAACTGTTTCAATCCCAAATCTACTCTTCTGTTATTTCAACACTAGATGTCTCTCTAGTGCCAGTCTCACTTTGCTACCTACACCGGCTGTTCAGCCTAGAGAGTCTCCCTGGGTTCCACAGCAGGGAGACATTTATTTACCCAGGATTTCCCTAAAGAAACAGGGACTTCCTCCACAATGTGTATCCTCTTAGAGTCCATGTGTCTATGTGGCAAAATTTTAGCTACAGTCTTTTCTGACATACCGATCTGATAATACCATTTAAACTTGTATAGCAGTGGCAAGTTTACAAACCCTTTCAAGTGTATTATTTCATTCTTTCTTCACAGCAGTTTTGTAAACCAGGTATTGCTATTATCTCAACTCCTGCAGTGGAAGACACCGAGGTCCCCAAATGTTACGGAACATTTATAAGTTGACATAGCAACTAGTAGTCACTGGCCCCCATATTCACTCGCTGATCTGATTCTAAATCCATTTGCTTTTTCCTCTCCATAAAACTACCTTTGCCTGGATGAGCACTGTAGATGACTCCTTCTTTTCATGTACCGGGTCACACACATCCTTCCACACATTACAACTTTGAACACACTCAGTATAACCTGGGACATCTTTAGGGCAGACGCTAGTTCTTTCCCTTCTTTTGGTAATATAAAGGTGTTACAGTTCGCTGCATTTAATTCTCTCATAAAACTACTGGAAAAGCAAATGTATTTTATTTTTTTTACAAATGTATTTTAATTAACACTTCTAAATTGGTTTACATGTTCAAATGATATCTAGGGGTGAGACTGCCCCCCACCCCTTTAGTCTGAACCTTGGGTAACCCTGTCTGTGATAAACTTTAAAGAGGTATACGTGTGAGCCTGCATTCCTCTGTGTACTTCACTTGCTGCCAGGAGAAACATTTAATTTCCTGATGGGAGAACATTATCTTTAAAGGAAGAGTTCCATTCTTTCTATTGTTACTCCGAGGTTCTCTGGATGATTTCAATCTCAGTAAGGTACAAATAAGAACTCGCTTAGATTCTGGTTAAGTAAATATATATAGGAAATGTTCCTTCTCATTAGTTTGTGTATTTTACATGATAATAAATCAGTACTTTTTTGATAAGTCTGTAACACCCATGGACATTTTTACAATTGTGTCTTAGTAAAGTTATTGCTACATTACTTTTCTCAAGGAGCACATTAAAATATAAGAAAATGAAAAATGAACTAACATCTGATAAGCAGTTTTATACACTTTACAATTAGAGATTTAGAACTTTCATACAGAACTCCTAATTTTGAAGTCTTGTGTAAGGAATGAGCAGAAACCTGTTACTGGAGTTTAAAACACTTAGTAAACCTTCCAATATTTCTTCTTTAGTATAAGAGTAAATAACTGCTCTCGAATTAGAAAAGGGGAGATATGATTATTTTAATATATAGGATAGGTATTTTAAATAAAAGCTGTACATTTTCATGAAGAATTTAATTTTTATTCATGTTTTAGTTTTATGTACAAATTATTTTTGCTGCTGGTCAAGGTTTTAATACCTTTTCTCTACAGCATTCTTGAAGTTTTCATTTATTTTTCAGGATGATCTAGATTCACATAGCTCCTTTTATAGAACAGATTTGGTTCTCCATTTTCTAGTGATTGGTAATGGTTTGCTGGACAGCCAAGAGGATTATCCTTGAAGAGAGACCTGTGTGTGAATCTCCATTTATTGCTAATGTGATCACAGTGAAATGACATAACTTATCTATAGCTCTGTCTCACTATCTATTACGTTTCAGTAAAAATACTCAGAGTGTTTTGGGTTGGAGATTGACAGAAATCAGGACTGGTTGGAAGGATGGGGTGCTAAGCTAAGAGCCTAGAATACAGTGAGCAGTCAACAAATGGCCCAACAATTGCATTGTAGTACTTCTCTAGGATAAAACATGTCTTTTCCTGTAACTGGTTGATCTCTTCTCCCAATATTACACATTGTTGCTTATCAGTCCACCAATAAAGATTATTTAAAATGCCTCTTTTTAGTGAAGCAATGATAAATGTATTATTAATATGTACCTATAATCTCTTTAGGAGAATAGATAACAAAATTTTTATAAAAAATATTTTGATCATCCTTGGAATATTTAACTTTTAGGAACCTATAAAACATGGTTTCTTTTTTTAAATGATATGCAGACATCATAAGTGAGGAATAAATTTGATTAGGTTTATTCCAAGCGTAGCTTAATTGGCACTTGCACCATCCATTAGTCGTTTGGTGGGAGTGCTTTTTTTTTAAAAGAAGAATCTGTTAGAAAAGAGATCGTTAGTACAACACGATGATGTGTTGATCTTTAAGCTAGTCTTCAAAATAATACGTTGAATAGGGAAAGATATGGAGGACAAAAGGAAGGAAAAGATATACTCATTGTACAATCAGGAGACAACAGGGTTAAAAAATGAGAAAATCAAACAAGAGGAAAAGAGTTAAGACTAGAACGGACAAATAGAATTGATTGTTCTACTAATGTTTTTAGTGGCAGCAAATTCAATTACAAAAGTTTACTCCTCCTCCTCCTTATACCCAGTGGTTTATACTAGTGCAGTAAACCTGGAGAAGGACATTCTCTTTGCCTCTCAGGATTGCCTTGTATGTCCCCAAATGCCTCACATGAAACAAAAAGCTAGTATCAAAAATCTCTTGAGTATTAGGCAGAAATGCTTGATAGTACCAGCATCCATATTTTTGGAAATGCATGATGTTAACAGACAAATTACATCAGTGACTAATTCAATATTTTACTTTTCAATATGTTATTTTTCTGTAATAATTATCTAAATAATTATCTAAAACTGAAAAACATAAGGTGTCATCTAAAGAAGGATGGATAAATAAGTTTGAGTGTTTAATACTTTAGTTTTAGAGCTTCTGAGGTTGTGAAGTATTTGAACTCAGAAATAGAATATCAAAAATGAATTTTAGTAAATAAGAATATTAATTTTTATTTAAGTATGATTTAAACATTTTATTAAAAAGATGACAGTAAAGTTTATGGATCATAAAATCCTTTCCTTTGAATTTCCAAATTTGTTATATAAAACAATTATTTTCAGCAATTTTGAAGTTGTTTTTTTTTTTTAAACTCATCTCATTTCATTTTTTTCTCCACCTTGTCTTCCCTCTGACTCAAAGTTTAAAAGGAACTGAAACATGTGACATTAGTTGGTTTGGGATACTTTCCCCTCTAGAAGTGTGAGTTCAATTGCATTTTAAATCACAAGTGGAATGAGTCAGATGACCCCAATTTGTTCTTCTGTGACTTTCTGTGTTGATTTCAGAATGACTCTTGCCAAACTCAGTTTGGGAGGAGTCCAGTGATGAAATAACATGAGTTGAAACCTGCTTATTTAGAACATGGCTTTAGCTACTATTCATATATCCTCATTTTGTTTAATCAAAAAATTCAGTGAAAGTTGGTAAGAGAGCAGGGTCGCAATCTTGGATACAACCAGGGCATACTTGAAACTTGTTATAATTTGGCTTATGGGCATGTATGTGTGTGTGCATGCACGCACTCATGGTGTGTATGTGTGTATGTGCGTGAGTATTTATTAGATTACAAATGATACATATTATTTTTACTAACAAAGCTTGTTTAACACCAAAATGGGATTTTCCATCATAGATTTGTGATTTATGAAGACTGAATTAGTTAGTCTAGGATGCTATAGCAAAGTGCCATAGACAGAGGGTGGCTTACAAATGGAAAGTTATTTCTCACAGTTCTGGATGCTGGAAGCCCAAGATCGGGGTGCCAACATGGTTTGGTGAGAACCCTCTTACAGGTTACAGACTTACTGCATCTTCACCTGGTGGAAGGGGTGAGGGATCTCTCCGGGGTTTCTTTTATAAGAGCACTAATCTGATTCTTGAGGGCTCACCCTCATGACCTAATTACCTCCCAAAGGTCCCATTTCTTAATACCACCACATTGGCATTAGGATTTCAACATATGAATTTTGGAGGGACACAAACATTTAGACGGTAGCAGAGCTTAAAATCTGAAAGCATCTCAACAATGTCATTGTTTTCAATCATTAATAAAAAATTAAATACATGTATATGATTTATTTAAATACATTGGTTTTACCCTATGTAAGGAGGATATAGGGTTTTAACTGGTAAAAATTATACTCTAACATTGGACATTTTGATCTGACACTACAGCAAAATGATGGGCAAATATGAACTTTTTAAATATGTAACTCAAAGAAAGACATTATTCAAGTGGCAGAAATGAGAAGAAAAATTTTAGCCACTTTCATAAGAAAGTGCTGAAGTCATAGGAATCCATGTGGTAGTGAGGCTGAAATAGTACATGGGCCTTAAAGACTAAGGTTGGAATCTTAAGCATCTCACTGAAAGATTTGAAGTTAAGGCTTCAACAAGGACAAGAACCACCTCTTAAGGTGTGCTCTATGACACAGGGATTGCCTAAACTTTGCCACTAGTCTAAGGAAATTACAAATTTCTTCTTGTTAAGAAGAAAAACAAAGAGAAACTGAGAGCCTGGTCCAACGAGACTTGGACACTGGCATCCCATATGGGAAACAACTGTAAGTTAAGAAATCAACTGGGGCCTCAGCAGACACAAAAATAAAAACTTATAATTTGATCCCTTCCCTAAATGTTACTTAGATACTTAGATACTTCCCTAAATGTTACAACTATATTGGTTTTATAGAGAAGCAACAACTCATTTGGACATTAACATTTTTTTTTTTAACAATTGCTTGTCACGGGATTCTGAAGACCAGAGACGGAGAGCCTTCCAGTTTCTATAGCTGCTGTGGGACACATTAACTGGTTCTTCAGAGAATTCTATGGGTGTCTTTCCTTTGCTTTGTCTCTGCTGGGGAAATCCGGCTTTGGTTCTTACTTCTTGACTTCCCTTTTAGCTCTAGTTATACTTTGTGTACCGATAAGACAGATGAAGGCTTTAGAAAATTCTGAGAAACTCACTCATTCCCCATGAAGCCAAATGGTGGAAGTGTTGGCTGCTTCACAAACATTTCTTCTTTCAGCATGATTTTTCTTGTTCCTGTTTCCATATCCTAGGCTCTCTCTGGCCAAATAAATAGCTTGGGTAAGTTCAGATGAGAGATACTCATGATGAGCGGACTTACAGGACAATAAATAATTTGGAGAACCCCAATTTGTTTTAGTAATTTTCTTTGTTCATTCCTTTTCTGGCTTCAGGGAGGAAAAACATCACATTTCTTCCACGTGGGGCTTGTGAGGAGGGGCTTGTGAGGAGAAATAAAAACTTTTTTCATGAATTGTGCATCCCACAAAAATTCACCTTCCATTTTCCTAAACCTGCTTTTTTTTTTTTAAGATTTTATTTACTTGACAGAGAGAGAGATCACAAGTAGGCAGAGAGGCAGGCAAAGAGCGGGGAAAGCAGTCCATGCTGAGCAGAGAGCCTGATGCCGGGCTCTATCCCAGGACCCTGGGACCTGAGCCGAAGGTAGAGGCTTAACCCACTGAGCTAACGAGGTGCCCCAAAACCTGGTCTTATATTGAATGAAGGGGTGGTAGTCCTGGTTTTCAGTCATTCTTTCATGGGTGGGTGACATCAACAGCCAGAAAATTAGTGCTTCTATACTTGTAGTGCTTAGTTGGTGCTTTGCCTCAACTGTGAGGCTTAGAATCCATCCCTGGTATCCAGGACCAAATAATATCTTGTTATAGAAGAGCAGGGACAAAATAAGAACGTATTCAGAATAATTAGGGCTAAGAGGATTATTACTCAGCCCACTAAAGGGAACATCAAATGATGCACTTTTAAAAAAGAATAGGGAACAAGCAAGAACCAAAGACTGTGATTAACATGTGGATGAGCATGTCTGTAAAGAAACTGATTAAGTAAGCAATGAGTGCTAAAAGCAATAATAAAAATACTGATTATGACTAATTTTGAGTGCCTCAAAAGCCAGGGCTCACGTTGGATGGAAAATCAGAGAATCATTGGAGCTCAAGCTGTCTCAGATCCTTTGATTTTCTGGAGGGGAATAGTAATATTGATTGAACTTTCATTCTGCAGGGTCAAGAATGTATGTTAATGCTTTAAGAATAAACACTATACATAGAACAACAAAGAGTAAAATAGTAACAAACCAATACAAGTTTCTGTTGCTCAATAAATGAAGGAGGAAGGAACACAGCAAATAAATAAGGGAAATAACATTTAAAAATAAGATACTAGGGATGCCTGGGTGGCTCAGCTGCCTTCGGCTCAGGTCATGATCCCAGCGTCCTGGGATCAAGTCCCACATCGGGCTCCTTGCTCGGCAGGGAGCCTGCTTCTCCCTCTGCCTCTGCCTGCCACTCTGCCTGTGCTTACTCGCTCACTCTCCCTCCGTCTCTGAAAAATAAATAAATAAAATCTTAAAAAAAAGTAAAAATAAGATACTAAAAATAAATTGTAATGAAGCAGTAATAACGAATCCTAAACTACCAGCCAAATTTAAGTAAATTAGGGCACCTGTGTGCCTCAGTCCACTAAGCATCATCTGTCTTCAACTCAGATCATGATCCTGGGTTCCTGGGATCAGGTCCCACACAGGGCTCTCCTTACTCTGTGGGGATCCTGCTTCTCCCTCTCCCTTTGCTGCTCCTTCTGCTTGTGCTCTCTTTCATTCTCTTTCTTATTAAATAAAGCTTTAAAAAGTAAATAAATTTAAATAAATTAAGATTTAAGTCTAAATTCACTTTTTAAAAGACAAATGGTTTGAAGTTAGATTTTTAAAATGCTGGTTATGAGAAATACACCTGAGTATGATGATACAGAAAATAGCAAAATGAAAAAACATGTAAGGCAAAGATGAACCCAATTAAATTCATTTTTTGTGGGGCGCCTGGGTGGCTCAGTGGGTTAAAGCCTCTGCCTTCAGCTCAGGTCGTGATCCCAGGGTCCTGGGATTGAGCCCCACATCGGGCTCTCTCCTTGGCAGGGAGCCTGCTTCCTCCTCTCTCTCTGCCAGCCTCTTTGCCTACTTGTGATCTCTGTCTGTCAAATAAATAAATAAAATCTTTAAAAATAAATAAATAAAATAAATTCATTTTTTGTGATATTAATAAAAGACAAAATTAAATTTGAACCAAAAAAGGACTTGTGGTAAATGAATGCCATAATTCACTAAAAGATACAACTATGAATGCATATATACTGAAAAAAACTGTAATGCCTTGAAAAGTGCATAAAGCAAATATTAACAGTATTAAAGTTGAAACTGATAAATTATCAACTGTATTAGGAGATTTGATGTAACTTTTCTGAAAAATGACAGATTGCACATATCAAACATTAAAATGCATAAAAAGCACTACTTTGAACAGGAAGACAAATTATTCCTAAACACCCATCAAATGTTTTAAAAATGTGTTTAAAAATTTATATAGCGATATTTTCTCATTTGTAGTATAGAGTTCTATGCATTTTGACACATGCTTACTGTAGTGTCGACACCCACCACAGTCCAGGTACAGAACAGTTCTGTCACACCAGAAGAAAACAGCTCATGCTGTACTTTGTAGCCAAACACTTCCCCTAGTAGTAATATTTGGCAACCACTGACTGGTCTTCTAACTCTCTAATTTTGCCTTTTCTAGAGAGTGACATATATGGAATTATACATATAAAGCCCTTGGAGGAAAATTTTCTCTTAGCATACTGCATTAGAGATTCGTCAATTTTTCCCATGTATCAGTTTCTGGTGATACTAACAAAATTGTTTTGAAATTACTATAGGGACACCTGGGTGGCTCAGTAGGTTAAGCCTCTGCCTTCGGCTCAGGTCATTGTCTCAGGGACCTGGGATCGAGCCCCGCTTCGAGCTCTCTGCTCAGTGGGGAGCCTGCTTCCCCACCCCCCCCGCCCCTGCCCATCTCTCTGCCTGCTTGTGATCTCTGTCAAATTAAAAAAAAAAAACATTTTGAAGTTACTATAGTATTTGTGTGAATATAGTTTTCATTTTACTTGGGTAAGTGTTACTGTGTGTATTACTGGATAATTGGTAAGTTTGTGTTTAACTTTGTAAGAGTTACTTTCTAGTGTCTGTGCCTTTTGCATTCCCACCAGCTATGTGTGAGAGTTCCTACTGCTTTATGTCCTTGCTAGTACTTAGTGATGTCAGTTTTTGTTTTCACCTTATCTTTTTTTACATACTACAAGATTCAGTTTGTGTCTTGGTCCACTCAGGCTGCTATAACAAAATACTGGCACTATGTATATATATCTTAAAGTTTTTATTTATTTGACAGGGGAGGGAGGAAGCTCAGTAGCAGGTGGCGTGGCAGGCAGAGGGAGAGGAAGCAGCACTCCCTGCTGACCAGGGAGCCTGACAGAGAGATGACCTAATCACCTCCTAATGACTCCACCTACTCATATGTAATCCCCCTTGGGAGTTAAGATTTCAATATAAGCATTCTGGGGGGACACATATATTCAGATCATAGCATTGGGAATCTTTTATATTTATGCTCATGAGAGACAGACCTCTGTAGGTTTTCTTTTTTCCTTTTAATATCTCTGGCTGGTTTTGGTAGCAAAGGAATGTTGGTTTCATAAAATGAGTTGGGAAGTGCCCCTGCCCTCTCTCCCCAGTCCTTCCATTTCTGCAAGAGGTTATGTGGAATTTGCATTATTTCTTTGTTAAATACTTGGTAGAATTCACCTGTGAAACATTTGGGGCTAGATTTTTCTACAAAACTCTATGCCCGTGATTTTGACAACTTAAGCCCGTGATTTTGACAACTTAAATGAAATGGACCACTTCCTTGAAAAACACAAATTACCAGAACTTGCTCCATAATAAATAGTCTTTATCTGCACCTATTAGAAAATTTAATTTGGAGCATCCTGGGATAAAGCCCTGCAACAGGCTCCCTGCTCAATAGGAAGCCTGCTTTTCCCTCTCTCATTCCCTCTCTTATCTCTCTCTCTGTCAACATTCCCTCTACTCATCTCTCTCTCTCTGTCAATTAAATAAAATCTTTAAAAAAAATAACAAAAGTAAATTCCAGGTGAATCCAAGACCCAAATGTGAGAAAAAATTCTTTAAAACTTTTGGAAGGAAATATAGATGAACACTTTATTTTAAATAAAAGCATAATAAGCGCAAAATGAAATCATCCATAGCCCTGTTTAAAATGCAAGGTTCTGTACTATAAGATACCCTGAAAAAAATTAACAAAAAGTAATAAGTAATAATCTTGAGAGAAACAATTTGTAACATCTATAAACAAAAAGCTGGTATCTTATTATAGTAAAACAGTCTCAAAATTAATAAGACAAATTACCCAATTGTAAAATGGGCAAATATGAGCTGCCTGGGTGGCTCAGTCAGCTAAGCCTCTGCCTTCAGCTCAGATCATGATCCCTGGGGTCCTGGAGTAGAGCCCCACAATTGCTCCTGCTCAGCGGGGAATCTGCTTCTCCCTCTAGGTCTCCCTCTGCCCCTCCCCCACGCTCGTTCTCTCTCTCTCTCTCTCTCTTTCTCAAATAAGTAAATAAAATCCTTAAAAAATAAAAGGAAAATGGGCAAATAATATGGCTGAAAAGTCTGAAAAAAGAAGCTAGAGTGGCAAAGATGGAGAAAAGATCTTTAATCTGAATAGTGAAGGGGGAAATTTTCATGGGTTTGAAGATGAAATATTGTTTTATATTTCAGCATTGGCAGGCCTCTGACAATTGAAACCTCTGACAGTATCCAGTTTTGGAGGCATGGAAAAACAAATTTTAACAAAATCTGACATATCCAATTTTGCACCTGCGGTACTGTAAATTAATCAAGCACTTTGAAAAAACAGACAATGAAGCAACATAGAGTATAAGTATAATGCATATTCCAGAAATTCCACTGCTAGGTATAATGCTCTAGTGAAACACTTGTATATGTACATAAGAAGACATGTACAAGACTATTTCTTGTATCGTTCTTGATAAAAGAAGAAATTGGGAAGCCATCCAAATATTTACTGATAAAGAAATGACGGGGCAAATTATGATATATTTAGCATAGAATACTATTTAGCAGTTAAAATAGATGACAGAGATCTACACATATCAACTTTGCTAAATTTTAAAGCATAAGGCTAAAATAAGAATTAGGCTGTAATTGTGTATCATACAAAATTAAAATGATTTAAATGTTACCTATACGTTAGATGGTGTTACACATATATGGGAAAAGTAATAAAAACCAAGAAAGGAAAAGTTGCACAACCTAATAATAGATTGGTTATCTCTGAAAAGGTAGGGAGGCAGGTAGAAGGGAAGGTGTAATTGAGGCTATAAGACTGAGTAAGGGGTTAAGAGACTTTCTCTGTATCTGCCATTTTTCATTTCTTTCCAAAAGTTTCCGAAACAGTTCAAAATTTAACATTTGTAAATATTGCCACTTCCTATGTAATCTATGCTGAGTGATGAAAAGCTCTATTAATGATAGCATTAACCAGCAAAGGGTTTCAAATTTCTGCTGACTTTACATGTGACCCTGCACTGAACCTCACAGAGGGAATGTATAAGCTAGAGAGGTCAAAGCCAAGAGGGAGGTTACTGCTATTGATAATTATTACAAAGAAAAGAACCTTAAGAATTCCTCACACTAACTCATATAACTATGAACCTGTTATGGAAATTAATTTTATTATTTTTCATATTTACTTTTCTCCTCTGGGAAAGGAAAGTTTTTGCAAAATATATTCAGGTAAAAAGTGCTATTTTTTGTTTCCAAGAAAACCACATGATAATATACAGTCATATGGGATAGTTTTATTTTCTCTTCTAGAATTAATTTATTTGGTGTAATTTAAACCACGTAACTTAGGGAATACACTGGTGCTAAATTTAAATCTTTATATTATCTGGTTTTTCTATATACATTTGACTTAGAGTTTCAAAGTATAAAAGCCCAATTGAATTGACTACTAGACAGAATACAATTTAGTTTTTGTCAGGTAATAGTGCCATCTCTTGCTTGCTCTATCTCTCTCACACACACACATGCGCGCCAAATTCCAAAACAAAAATCTCACCAATTATTATTTTATTTTTAAACAAAGTGATTATTGATAAAAACTAGGTACATATTACCAGAATTAAGCATTCAGATCAACTAAAACAGTTAAAATTGTTGTGTATGTTACCCCACAGTGATGCTTTCCAAATTTGATATAATTCCATTGCATTACAATTTTAAATACTTAGTCTGCCTGTGAGAAGCAAAGTTACTGTTACCTGGTATGATGGTTAATTTTATGGGTCAACATGGCTAAACTATCCAGTCTAGATGTTATTGTGAAAGTATTTTTTAGGTGTACTAACATTTAAATCAGTAGACTGAGTAAAGCAGATGTGGGTTGGGCCTGATCCAGTCAGCTGAGGCGAAAAACCAAAAACATTTCCTGAAGAAGTAATTCTCCTCCAAATGGCGGCAAAGAAACCTGAGTTTCCAGCCTGCTGACCTGTGAAATTTAGATTCAAGACTGCATCAACTCTTACCTGTTTCCAGCCTGCTGCCTGTCTCATGACTTCAAACTTAACAGCCTCTATATTTGATGCGAGCCAATTCCTTAAAGTCGATCGATCTCTTTTTCAATCACTCTTTCTCTCCATCCTCTTGTTCTGCTTCTCTGGAGAACCTAGAATAATATAGCTGGCTATTAGCCAATTGAATTAAGTGATCACCAGCAACAGAGTATTTCAACCATTTTAATAAATCCTATGTATACATACAAAATTTGGCAAATATCTAGGCCATATTGGGTTATGAGGGCAGTTTTTAATTCCTCCAAATAATTTAGGACTACTTACTGCATATGTTAGAAAAGAACTGCCTATATTTGGGATTTGAATTGTACAAAGAATTCCCTAGGGCCTAGGCTGAATTCCAATATGTGCCTCTCTTCCTGTAGCTTTCCACCCTTCCATGACGTATAGATGCAAAGAACAGGAGGAAGGCCTTTTGTCAAGCAAAGCCATCCTGATGAAGACAGAGCTGTAACATACATGAACATGTAGTAGTCTACTCATAACTATTTTATACAGCGGGAAAGGAAAAGAAAACAGAAAAGTAAAGCCCAAAGTGAATCTCTGGGATGTCAGCTGTCAACCTTCAAAAGAAATAAAGGAAGAATGGAAGAAAGAAAGAAAAGAAAGGGAAGGAAGGAAAGAAAGAAAGAAATTTCTCGTTTCTGTAGGATCTGCAGATAAAACAGTGCAGCTTCCACACGCAGTCAGTTTGTGTATACAGAAGTAGGAGTGGGAAAAAAAATGCTTTGAACCCACTGGAGAAAGGAGGATGTTAACAACTCCACCCTTTCCTCCTCCTTATGCTCCAATCTTACTTTGTGTTCTATTTTGTGATCTGGACACTTGGGAAATGATTTTTCTGGAAAGAGCAATTAGATTGTTTGCAGAGGGGAGCCCAGAGGGAAGCTGAATAACAACTGCAAATTTTAAATGGCAGAGCACATGATTTACTACGGTTTCCTACACACTCAATCCTGCCAATAAGTAGATGATATCAGTTTCCTCATCTGTGAAGTCAAGAAATTGGATGTCTCCATAGATGATCCCTAGTGTTCCAGTTTAAAAACTCTACGAAAATTGACAGTGCAAAGAAAAAATTGGGTCAGGTCCTTTACTCTCCTTCATTTATAGGACAGAATTATAATTTTGCTTTTTCCTTCCACAGAGTGGCTGTGACATGAATGAAGACCAGATATTTATTTCAAAAAACTAAATTAACAAAACACTATTCTCAGTAGACCACGGGGTCAGCCAGAAGTTTCATGGCATTATTTACTTGTATTTTTAGCTTTTCAAATATAAAGTAAGTTTCATATTAGTTAAGTTTAAGGGGAACTTTGCGAAATATTGAATTTTAACAGGGGAATAAAAGTTGTTTCAAACCTTCCTCCATTTATCATTTTTATAAGCCTTACTTTCTCCCTGTTGAAAACCAGAGTAACAACTTCCTACTAAGGCAGTGACAAGGTTAAATAAAGTATATGAAGGTCCCCGATGCACCTTGCGCACACACGGAACTTTCCAGAACCTCCTCCTCCTCCCCCTGTGCTCACCGTATTGACGGTTGCCCGTCTACAGGCAGTTTTTCTCTGCGGCCAAGCGGGATGCTGGGAGTTCCCCTCGATCCGTATTTCAACAGTGTAGCACTATAACCAATCTAGGCAGTCATATATTACTGTAATTTTTTTACTTGTTTCTTTTCCCATTCTGAGACTCTTTTTTTTTTTAAAGATTTTATTTATTTATTTGACAGAGATTACAAGTAGGCAAGAGAGGCAGACAGGGAGAGAGAGGAGGAAGCAGGCTCTCTGAGGAGCAGAGAGCCCGATGCGGGGCTCGATCCCAGGGATCTGGGATCATGACCTGAGCCGAAAGCAGAGGCTTTAGCCCACTGCGCCACCCAGGCGCCCCCCATTCTGAGACTCTTGATTCCAGCCGAGCTGAGGGTGTTCCGGCGCGGGTGTGGAAGGGACTCCGCGCGCGGCCTGCACTGCGGAACACGACGGACGCACCGGCGCGCACAGTGAAGGTGTCGCCCGCTCGCCCTCTGCACTACTGGAGCGCACGCGGGGCGCCTGCTGGCTCCGCGGGTGAAGCGTCTGCCGTGGGCCCAGGTCACGGTGTCAGGGTCCTGGGGTCGGGCCCCGCCCGGGCGCTGCGCTCGGTGGGGAGTCGGCTTCCCCCGCGCTCTCCCTCGTCCCTCCCCGCGCTCGTGCGCGCTCGCGGATAAAATCGTGGAGAGGAAGCAGCGGAGACAGGGTCCGCGCGCACGAGAGCGTCGAGCGCCGAGTCTTCGCGGTGCGGCAGGTCCTCCTCACGCGTTACCACAGACACCGTCGGAGCCTCTCCCGCGTCCTCCGGGCCCCCCACTCTCCGTCCCGCACGAGGATCGGCCTCCGTGCCCAGCCACGCTCTCCCGCGGCACCCGCGTCCGCTCTGCGCGCGCCGCCTTACTCGCCGTCCAGGACTTCCGCGCCGAAACCCGCGAGTCGAGGGATGATTCCGGAGTGTGTGTAGGCGCCGCCTCGGAGCGCGCTGACTTCCGGGGGAGTCGTCGACGTTCCGTGCGCGCCCCGCGGGGCTGACGGCGGCTCGCACGCGGCTGACCGTGAGCACAGGCCCCGCGCGCGCCGCCGAAAACAGTCCGACGCCCCGCGGGCCGCCAAGAGCCCGGGGCCGGCCCAGGGCCTCACGCGGACGCCGACCCGGACCGTACGTGGCTCGTGGCCCGCGCACGGCTGCCGCGTCCCTGCTGCAGAGGAAGCCGGAGTGAAGAAGGCGGTACCGAGAACACGACGGGAGAGGGGGCACGCGCCCGCGCTGTACGAGCACGCGCCCGCATTCCCCGCCCCGCAGCTCGCGCGCCGTCGGAAAGCCGGCTGTGCCTCACGACGATGACCACCGCACACCCCGTCGGGTCCTTCTCACGCGCTTCCAGCCGCAGATGGCGTCGTCGCGCGTTAGGGGACACAGTCAGCTCCTCACGAGTCCACACCTCCCGGTGCAGGGACAACGTCGCTTCTCCAGCCCTAATATACCTCTCCGAGGGGACAGGTGCCCGGCCTCCGCCTGCCGCACCGACGCGCCCCTGCTAAGGGCTGGCTCAGCGACTCTGCGCGTGCGCGGGCGGGCGTGCGTGCGCTGGCGTGGTGACGTCAGGCGCCCTTCCACGCGCGGTAGGAGCCGGCCGGTGGATGCTTTCAGCGCCTCTCCCGCGCGGGAGGCTCCGCGAGGTCGGCCCGCGGCTAGAAACAGTCCGGGCGCCAGTGGGCCCTGCCGGGCACCCTCAGCCGGGCTCTTCGCACCTTCCTTGTGGGCCTCGTGCCCTCCTTCGCACCTCGAGGAGTCGTGCCCCGGCAAACGGCGCGCGCCCAGCTCCGGGCTTCGGGGCAGGAAGCGCCCGCGCCGGACCCCCAGACCCCCGCGGCCGCGAATAAGGGACCGTCGTGCCGCGCGGCGGGAACGTCACAGTTTGGGAGACGCAACCGCGCGTTTGAGGGAAAGGCCTCCCGACGCCTGTCCTCCGCACGGCCCCGTTGTACGGTGCCCCGCGGGCGCTCGGCCCGCCGGCCTCCGAGTGTCCCGCAGCGGCCACGTGTCTGCCGCCGCGCGGTGGTCTGAAGTGTTTGTCGAGGGACTGAGTGAGGGAAGAACTGACGCGCCGCGCTCTCGTTCTGGCTTTCCCGGCGTTTTCTCCCCCGCGCGCACTTTCCACAGCCGAGGAACCGACTTCGCGTGCTCCCGGGTTGAGGCGCGAAAGACGGACGGAGCCTGTGCTGCTTGGACGGACGCCGGGGTGTGACCCCGCTGGACCTCGGGCCCCTGCCCGCCGCCTTCCTCCCGCGACGGCTCTGCGCACTCGCGGGCGGCACGTGCGCGACCTCAGCGACTAGAAACGCGCACGTTCTCGGGCTCTTCAGTGGAAACCTGCCTCGGCGGCACTTGCAGAGCCTTGTTTAAACCGCACGGACGGGGCGCCCGGGTGGCTCAGTGGGTTAAGCCTCTGCCTTCGGCTCAGGTCATGGTCTCAGGGTCCTGGATCGAGCCCCGCATCGGGCTCTCTGCTCGGCGGGGAGCCTGCTTCCCCCTCTCTCTGCCTGCTTGTGATCTCTGTGTCAGATAAATAAATAAAATCTTTAAAAAGATTAAAAGAGTACAGACAAATCCATGAAATGTAGCTTTATATCTGTGATCATCTTTAGGGTTGATTTTGAAGAAACAATTGATTTGAATATACCAATTCGGTTGCCAATACAGAGTTAAAAGAAGCCGGCTATTTGCCGTGGAATTCCTTGGGAAGGCGGAGGTATAACCTTGACAAATAATACTGATAAGGACTCAACAAATGCTGAGTGAATGCATCATACAAGCGGGGAAAGTGAAGATTAGCCAGCTGAGTAGGATAGAATCAATACATGAAGGAAAACCTATGCCAGGAAATCAGATAATGAGGGAGAGACCTCGTTGAAACAGGGACAAAACAAGGACAAAATGAAGGATTTGGTTTTCAGCAGCAAGAAGGTCGCAGCCACAGCATAGTGGGAGTCTAGCCAAGCAGAGTTAAACCTGAAGTGCTCCAGGGGACTTTGGGTACCTCCTCCTTCCTCACTAACATTGGTGAGAATGATGTTAATAAATTATATAATGGTTTTATCTTTTCCCTTTGATGGGAAGAAATCTCATTAATCAGAGACTAGGATTGAGGAAAGGGCCAACGCTCACTTTCTAGCTGACTGTGCAGAGAAATAGACCAGAAACATGATCTTTTAAAAACAAAGTCAGAGGAGCCACTCTCTGTCCAACTCCTCCCTCTAGCCTACAGTCTCTACACAACTGGCTCCCTGTGCCTTTATCTCATATATTAGGTCATCTGCTTCTCGTCCTTGATCACTCTGCTCCTGTCCCAGATACTGGATCTGTATTGGGAATTGAAATTGGGAATTGAAAAGCAGCCTCAAGTGTGACTTAGGATAAGGATCTTTGGAAAAGGATGATTCAAGTCTTGGTCACTCCTGTGACTTTTCCCATTTACTGGATAGGTTCAAGCTCACTCAGTGGCTTGAACCTCCGCCAACCTTAGCCAACCAAGGGGGTATTCAATTCTTCATAGCTGAGACATGTAGTGTCAATGTTATCCTCATGGGCGCTTTCCTAAACCTGCCTGATAATGAGATGATTTCTTGCAAACCATGTGTTTTAGCAGATTGGATTCCTTTGCTAATACTAAAGTGATTATAGAATAGTGAGAAAAGACTGTAGAATAGTGGCTTAGGGACAAAGATTCAGATCTCAAAAAGCAGTAAAACGTTTATTTACAATCTTGGGTTGGGGAGATACACAACTCATTCAAAGAAGACAAATGTTATGAAAAAGTTCAGAGTAAACTTAGTCTCTTTGAGATGATAAGTGTACCTCTTGGTCAGGTAAGCTAAACACTGAAACTTGGAAACAAATGTGAAGGTAAATAAATATTTAATGAAGCAAAAGAATCCTATAAAATTAATATTTTGGTACTTAGTTTTTAAGATCAGCATGATAATATGAATAAACTTTGATTAAGATTGAAAGAATATGATAAACATAGACATATTGGCAAAATTTTAATTTAAAATGTGTAGAAGAATTTTATTTGTTTATTTAAGAAAAACCGGATTTACATGTATGTTTAGTTCCTTAGATTTACAGAAGTTGCTTAAATACTTACAGGTAATTTGTAAGTCAGGCATTTGTATTAGTTTGTATTAGTTTGCTAGGGCTGCTGTAGTAAAGTACCATAGGCTTACGGGATGGCTTAAACATAGGACATTTATTGTCTCACAGGTCTAGAGGCTACAAGTCCAAGAACAAGATGTCAGCACAGTTGGTTCCTTTGAAGGTATGTGAAGGACAAATGTGTTCCATGCCTCTCTCTTATCTTCTGGTGGCCTGCTGGCAATCTTCAGTGTTCCTTGGCCTTTGAAGTGTCACCATGATGTCTGCCTTTATCTTCACATGGTGATCTTCCTGTGTGCTTGTCTGTGTCCAGAGTTCCCCTTTTAATAAGGACACCAGTCCTATTGGATTAAGGAGCCATCTTACTCCAGAATGACTCTTCACCTTAACTACTTGCATCTAGATTGATACTATTTCCAGATAAGGTTGATTTCTGAGGTATTGGAGATTACAGCTTCAACATATGGAATTTGACGGGACCACAATTAAATCCATAATAGCATGTAATTCTGACTTACTGGAAGCCTGAGGTCATGACAATTAGCTATAATAAATATTTTAATCTTTCAAGTTAAAACACGGGCAGTTTAAAGTTTTGCTTTCTACACATAAATCCTCCCAGATATTAGACACTCAAATGATGGTCGTTACCAATCCAAGGCCAGCCAAGCATAATACCATAGAGTATGGCCATGGTTAGCAATAGTTTTTTACATGCATTCAACCTGCTCATAATGAAGAAATATAATACTTGGGGTATCTAGTTCGCCCTAAAAAATATGAATCTATGTGGATTTATTTTATTTTGTAAGTAAACCCAATAAATATCATTTACTCGTTCGAAGTAGTCCATTTCCACAATGGAGACTGGAACCTGGCAAGAAGACTTTGCCTTCATTATGGCATTAAAACAATCTGGGACAAATTGTCTCACAATCTATACAAGATTTGATAAAACCAATAGTGATACAGTTCATTTTGTAGAACTGGTAATTAATTTGACTCCCTGATATATCAAATACAAAAAGATTTAGCTTTTTCAGAAAGTCATATAATTTTGCATTATTAATTTTTACATATTTTGACACAACTCTTCTACAAATAATGTTCCAAAGTAAACAGGCTGATCTGATTAAAAACCATATGCTTGGGTTTGTTCTCAATACTGTGCAATTAGTACTTTTGAGTGTATATTATATCTATTCAATAGCAAATATATTTATGCTTATTTTTAAATGGGCTAGATATATTCTGTGCTGACTAATGATGTTTTGTACATAAATTTTGTGCAGTAGTAGATATTGTGAAGAGTGCTTTTCTCTTTTAGAGTGCTAAAACTTGGTTCCTAGCCTTTCTCTCTCTCTCTCTCTTTTTAAGATTTTATTTATTCATTTGATAGAGACACAGCCATTAAAAAAATTATTATCAGAAAGCTAGCTATTGTCTGATGCTTGCCAATATTCAGGTTTGTCTCTTTATCACAGTGATTATCAGGTACAATTATGCCCATTTAACAAACGAGAGGCCTAAAACCCAGAAAAATGATAGACTATGACCAAAATATAAAGTTAATTAAGGGAAAACCCAGTTTGAATTCACTTTTCATTTCAAAGTTCTATTTTTTTCCCATACACCATGGTGCCTCCCAGAGGCAGTATTATAAACGATAGAACACTGTTCCTCATCCCCATGATATGCTCAGAGTAACCATTGTTTAATAAGTAGAAAAAGGCCAAAACACATGAAACAAGGATTTCTTTCCTTTCCTTTCTCTGTTTTGTCAGCTGATGTAGCGTTCTGATGTTAAAACTAAAAATGAAGTTTCCATTCAAGAGAAAGCTCCTCAGCGCAGAACCAAATGTTCTTCAAGGGAATCTCATTTATTTGTTTTTCTCTAACAGGGTGTGCGCACTCAAAATGTGGTCTTGATTTTTTCCTGTTTTTCTTTTTCTTTTTTTCTGCCAAACATTGATGGGGTGAAGCTGAAAGAACAAAACAAAACAAAAACAAAAAACAAACAAACCAAAAAAAAAAAAAAAAAAACCCCAAACCCAAACCAACGGCTTTTTTAAAGCTGAGAGCCATGGAGGATGTGAAGCCTTGAATCTACCTTTCGGGTCGTTTGCTTCTGGACAGCACCCCAAACCCTTTCAGTTAAGCAGACGCACATGAAGTGCGCATCCCTCGCTTGCGGGAAGAGTTTAAAGTAATGTGAACACATACATATTTTTGCCTGAAAAGCTAAGAGTCCTGAGGACATTGTAAATTGTTGAGTGTGTATTTAAGTCAGCATCACAACCCTTTACAGTGGTTGCTTCTTTGGAAAAAAATTTCCTTTCCTTGTATGGTGCTAATGTTTCGGCATGTGTTTGGAGATAGGTTATTTTTGCTCGGTTTGGGGAATTGACTGAAACTGTCCTCACTAGAGTAACTGTGGATCTTTATAGAACGTGTGAAGCATTGCACAATACAAATAAACAGGCTATACCACCCCGCTAATCTGCTTATGTAAGTTGCTGAGACAAAGTGTTTATAATGCATTTCTAAAGCCATTTTATGGCTAATATATTGAAGATTCATGTCCACTCTACTGGCCAACACATTAAGTAAGACATAAACAGAAAAGTGGGTCTGAAATCAGTGACACAAGACTATGGAATTGTACAGAGCAGCTGGAGACAAGGTGTCCCTTCATGCACAGATGAGATTTTACCCGAGTATTCCCAAGAAGAAGTGGTTCATTTAATACCGAGTAACTGTTAGCATCCTTGCTCTAGGGATAGGATACATAGCTTGTGTCAGGGGAAAGTCCTTAAATTTGGACGCAGACACTGCATTGCTGGCTGGTCACATATCTTTTAATAAAGTGCTGCATTTCTAAATATGTCCGGACATAAGTACCCTCGCCACTTGAAATACCTTATTAACTGAGGCAAACGGGGGTTCAAAAATATAGAGGAGCTGAGACAGAAGTCTCTGGGAAGGTCCAGCAGAATGACCCCAGGCTTTCGAGTGTCTGTAAAATCCATTTGGACTGGACTCGGCACTTTTCAGTGTATACAGGACTACTGATGCCCTTGCTCGTAGTATTATTTAAACCCAAATTATGTTTGGATAATAATGAATGTTGGATTATTATGCTCAGATGTAAATTTCCAATTGGGTAAGTGTTCTAAGCCATTCCCAGTGACTTTTGTTACTTATTTTCTTTTTCCGAAGGCAGACCTTGCCATTGTTAAACATCCTGTGAAGTGGCTCACTTTGAATTTGGAAAATAAAGAATGGGGAAGGGGAACTGAGACCATGATTTTTTTCTCTCTGAGACATAGATATTGTGCTTGGAACTTATGTTATGGGCATATTAATACTATGTCTAATCTCCTGATTGAGCTTGAGCTTGCTACATAAAAGTAGGGATCACATCTGTTTTATTTACCAGTGTTCATTATAATTATTTCCATATTATCTGGCACAAGATATGGGCTTTCCCTCCAAAGAAGCTTTTTATTGAGGTATAATTTACATAATAACAAAATATGTAAGTTTTGATAGTACAGTTTGATGGATTTGACAAATTCATACATCTGTGTGGCTACCACCCCAGTCAAGGTATAGAATATTTCACCACTCCAGAAAGTACCTTCATGCCTCTTTCCAGTCAACACTCCCCCACCCTCAATCCAAGCAACAACTCTCCTGATTTCTTTCAGTCTTGAGTTAATTTTGTTGCTAGTAACAACGATGTAGTGTGTATTCGTGCACACACTATTACTGCATAATAGCGCGTCCCTTTTTATTTTAAGTAGTACTGCAAGGTATGAATGCGCCACAAATTTTTAATCAATTCATTTGTTGGTGAACCTTTAGGATATCTCTAGTTTGGGGTTATAATGAACAAATCTACTAAAAATACTCTTGAGCCTGGGTGGCTCAGTTGGTTAAGCGACTGCCTTTGGTGCAGGTCATGATCCTGGAGTTCTGGGATCGAGTCCCTCATCGGGCCCCAGGCTCCATGGGGAGTCTGCTTCTCCCTCTGACCTTTCCCCCTCTCATGCTCTCTCTCTCAAATAAATAAATAAAATCTAAAAAAAAAACCACAAACAACCACTCTTGTACAGTTTTTTAAAAAATATTTTATTTATTTATTTTAGAGGGGAAAGAGAGTGCATGTGGGTGCCTGCCAGGGCAGGGGGAAGAGCAGAGGGGGCGGAGACGGAGGGGGAAGAAGTCTTAAGCAGACTAGCACTGAGCACAGAGTCAGGGGGATCCATCTCAGGACCCGGAGGTCCTCACCCTGAGATCAGGACCTGAGCCAAAACCAACAGTTGGAGGCTTACCTAACTGAGTCACCTAGCACCCCTCTCCTACAAATCTTGTTTGAGAAGTATGTTTCATTTCTCTGGAGTAAATATCGAGGCATGAAATTGCTAGATAATTTGGTAGTTATATATTCAACTTTGTAACACACTTCCAAGCATTTTCCTGAAATGGTTGATAATTCTATACTATCAGTAATGTATGAATGAGAGTTGTAGTGACGATACATTCTCACCAAGAGCTGTATTTTAAATCTTTTAAATTTTAGCCATTCTTTATGGCAAAAATGTTGATATCATCATGGTTTTAATATACATTTCCCACTGACTGATGATATTGAGCAACTTTTAATGTACTTATTGTTTATTAATGATCTTTCTTTGTGAAATGACTATTAAGGTTTGTCCATTTAAAAAACTGGATTGATTTTTTGTAATTCAGTTACAAGAGTTCTTTATATATTTTAGATAAATTCCTTTGCCAGAGAGCAACATTGTACATATTTTTTTCCACTTTGAAACTGGATTTTCAGTTTTACTAGCAGTATTATTTTCTGATGAGTAGACATCTTAAATTTTGATAAAATCCAACTTATGTTTTTCTTTAATGGTTTGAATTGTGTTCTCTTCAAGAAGGCTTTGTTTGTTCCAAGTTTGTAAAGATATTCTATTTTCTTTAAAAATTTTCAGTTTTACTTTTTGTGTTTATATATATATGATCTATGTCAAATTAATTTTGTATATGGTATGAGATAGGATCCAAACCTGTTAAAAGTAGGCTGAAAAGTAGGCAGGGGAAATCTTCAAAAAAATCTGAGGACATAACTTACTCTGTAAGTCCTAAGAATAATTATATGAGGTGATTTATGCTGTCTGTCTTTCTTTATAGAAGAACTTTCAGAAAACTCTTGTTAAAGTTGCAACTTGCTCTCTGGACTGCTGTTGCACACAGGGAATTGAGGAGCAAAGAGGAGAACACGATCTTCTCCCTGTCATCCAAACTTACACACATTTGGGGAACAGCATGGTGGAAGTAGCAGCATCTTGAAGGAGGATAGTTGTCCCATAGCTGTTAAAGACAAGAAACGATGGTTCTTGTCGTATCTTAAGAAGAGGCTGAGACAAATGAGCCTGAGTAGTTTCTGTTCTTAAGTACAAGTGGAAAGCCTCTTTGAGAACTGTCAGACTATCTAGAAGACAGTGTAGAGATGAATACACTATTGCATTTAGATTGTGGGCACTCCAAGTTATGATAGCTTGAATAGTAGGGGAATGTGACCTTATATTTTTGCTCTTTGGCCAATTAGGCCTGAAGAGTGCTATTCTATGCATCTATTAAGAGATGTATGGAGAGTTAAATACATGGCTTCATACCTGACTGAAATGGAAGTTTACCTCCATTTAAAACTGATGTTTGAAGATAATGCAATGAAGATAATCCTGGCATTTAAAATAAGAGTACATTGATTACAAGCGGCATGCAAAATCTAACTGGAAAACCTCTACCACAAGAAGTGCCTGGATTCTTCTGTAAATAACTTTCAAGGAAGAAAAGAAACAGATAGTGAAATAGTGTGTGGGTAAAAACAGATGAGAGCCAGCAACTAGTGAAAATGTACAGCCTTATGAGGACCCTATTTCAGACGAACTGTAAATACATGAAAACTGAAAAGCTTAAACATTGTTTAGAAATTTGACAACAGTAAGAAATTACTACTTATTTAGGGGGAATAGTAATGATAATATCGTTGAATTGGTGGTTGTTGAAGGTCAGTAACGTGTACGTGATAGTTCATTGTAGTCTTGTGTGTTTTTAAAATTTTCCATAATAGGGACACCTGGGTGGGTCAGGTCATGATTCCATGGTTCTGGGATGGAGCTCCCTGTAGGGCTTCCTGCTCAGCAGGGAGTCTATTCCTCCCTCTGCCCCTCCCCCCACCTATTCTCATTCTCTCTCTCTCTCTCTCTAATAAATAAATAAATTTTTTAAAATATTTCCACAATAAAAATTTAAAAAAGTAAATTGATACATGAAATATCTTTTCATTTGACAAAAATAGGATAAAAGTTTGATAAAATATGAAGATCAGGGCTTAAACTGTATCTTGTGATTCCTATTAAACTTTACTACAAATAATGTGAGAATTCGTTTTTATGTTTAGGACTATTACTATTAGTAATAGTAATTAGACCAGTCAGAGCTGTGGCCAATTTTTTTAATGAAGTTTCCTGATTACCTGAAAAGGAAATTTGTATATTACCAAATGCAGTGTAGAAACCTCAAACCTATTAAGATTTTACACTCACTGAAAAAGGAAAAAAAGGATTTTACCATCACTGAGGTGCTTTCTCAAATTATTTTCTTAGGTAACTCATCTTGACTTTTGATCTCAATTTCTTTTTTTTTTTTTTTAATTTCTTTTCAGTGTAACAGAGTTCATATTTTTACACCACACCCAGTGCTCCATGCAATGCGTGCCCTCCACAATACCCACCACCTGGCTCCCCCACCCTCCCACCCCCCGCCCCTTCAAAACCCTCAGGTTGTTTTTCAGAGTCTATAGTCTCTCATGGTTCATCTCCCCCCCAGTTTCCCTCAACTCCCTTCTCCTCTCCATCTCCCCAT
>PISX010018353.1:0-40964 GCA_004024625.1 Mellivora capensis
GATATATTCTTTACAGCAATGTGTTTGTAAAATACAAATTTTTAAAATTAATTAATTAATTAATTTATTTATTTTTATGGAGGAAGGGGCCCGAAAAGGCAAAGGTGGCAAGGGCATGAAGGTCAGAATGTGGCCACAGGGTGGGAAAGAAACTGCCCAGAGATGGAGTCTGAGGGAGGCGAGAAGCCTCTAAGTCTGCACTGTGGGGAGCACTCACTGTCCTGGGGATCCTCCTTCTCCTGGGAGTCATCCTCCTCCTTTTGTGCTCCATCCTTGCATCTCCCAAACAGAGATGCCTTAGGACATCCTCAAGATGGGCTAGGCACCAGGACACCTGGGTTTGAATCACTCTGGACCCTGGGCTGTGCTAGAGCAGAAGACACTGTCTCTGCTTGTCCAGCCCAATCTGGCCCAGCCTTCACTCCGGGGCCCAGGGTGGGGTTGGGAAGAACCTTCACTGACACTGGGAGATGCCTGGGAACTGGGAGGCCCCACCCTGCCTGGGGTCTCTGTGTTCCACTGAGCCTTCCTGGTTGAGGCTCAGTGCCTATGGGTGCCTGTGCCCTAGGCCTTGCCCACATAGACTTATACACAGGCTCTTTGTGCAATCACTGTGTGCCCCAAAAGCTGTAAATTAAATCCCCCCTTCCCACACACTAGCTCAGTCATTTTCAAAGCTATTTTCCTGCTGAAGGGAGGGCACCCTGTGGGCATTTCCTTAGGGTCTCTACCCTTGTTTGTCCTCAGTGGCACGTCTGTGTGTGGAAAGGCCTCAGGATTTGGGGAAAGGTGAGGGAGGCAGGAGGTAACTCAGGGAGCAGCTGGCTTTACCCTTCTGGAGGCAGGCAGGGAGGCTGCCCCCTCGGGAGTCCCTACTGTGAGTTGGGAGATACATGAGTCATCTCACATTGGAGCTGCCTGGCCTTCTGGGCTTGACTCCTTTCTCAAGCAAAGCAGGAGAGTGGAGAGAGAGAGTAGCTTGCTCTGGGGGAGCTGAGATGGGCTCCCTGCCACCCCGAGCCCCCTGTTCCAGGCCCCCAGCTCCTGACCAGATCAGATAGGGCACGTTCCTGCTGTGAGCTGCCTGCTGACTGGGACTGGGCTGACGCAGGCAGGAAAATATTAACCCAGTGGAATGGGCACATGTAAATGTGTGCATGACTCCGTGTGTTTGTGTGTGCGTGCCTGTGTACGTGTGTACCCACAGAGGTTTTCACATGCAAGGCCAGACACAGATATGTAGGTACACATACACACCTGTCTATTCACACATAT
The DNA here is from genome assembly GCA_004024625.1 of Mellivora capensis. Taxonomy (NCBI): domain Eukaryota; kingdom Metazoa; phylum Chordata; class Mammalia; order Carnivora; family Mustelidae; genus Mellivora; species Mellivora capensis. The sequence goes on from PISX010018353.1 coordinate 1,276, forward strand.
AGATGCTCACATACAGACATACACAAAAACACAAATGCTTCTCACACATGCAAATTCCCTCAGGATCATCCTCCAAATTCTGTCAATGAGATTGCCTCCACTAACAAGCCCTTCCTGATAGCTCTAGCTCATACTGGAAAGTAGCAGGCCTGAGTTCTGTGCCTGGTTTCTGGTGCTAAATTAGGCAACATGACATAGGCCTTAGAGTGGAACAGGCTTGTTTTTGAATTCTGGTTCCTTGTTTGTCCTTGGGCCATTGGCTGTGCCTCCTGGTCCTATCTTCCCCGGTCTCTGTCCTCTCTGTCCTGGACACCCATACTGTCCTGGGTCCTGCTGATGCCCCTATCCCACCCCAACCTAGCCCCTGGTTCTCCTAGGTAGGGGGCCCTGGCCTCCTAGGGCAGGGGACAGAGCCCTGATCTGGATGTTCTAGGTCTGGGTGATCTTGAGCAAGTTGTTACTTTGCTCTGAATCTCAGTTTCCCTATCTCAAGAGTTTGAAAGGTGACACTTACTTGGGTGAGACTTAAAGGTCCTTTCTTTTTTGAGCAGAAGGAGAATCTTTATGACTTCAGGTGATTTCAGAGAGACCAGGATCCCTTGAAGAACGTGCGTTGTGTTCCCATGGCCATCCCCGCTCCTTCAGCCAGAGCATTTTCTTTCTTACTGATCGATACACAGGCTCCTAAGTTATACACCGTATTCAGTGGCTCAAAAGAGTCTGAAAAACCCCAAGTGTAAAACAATTGGTTATTTTTAAAATAAAAAAATATATAGTTTTATATATATAGTGTGTATATATATATATATATATATATATAATCTGTAAGATTTTATATATTTGACAGAGAGATAAAGAGCACAAGTACAGCAGCAGGCAGAGGGAGAGGAAGCAGCAGGCTGTCTGCTGAGCAGGGAGCCCAATGCAGGGCTCAATCTCAGGATTCTGGGATCATGACCTGGGCCAAAGGCAGATGCATCATGGGCTGAGCTACCCACGCACACCTTAAACAATTTGACAGAAAGTAGTTTGTGTGATAAGTTAATCAAATAGAATATTGGTTGAAACAAATAATTAGCTGAAATGATTAGGTTTTTTACACATCAACACTTTGGTGGATATTTGGGGGAAAGTTCAGAGAAGTATTAGCATCTTTTGGCAGTTTTCTTTCCTTATTCTGATTTTTTAAAAATTTTATTTGCATTTTCATTACTAATTTTGGATTTTGGCCTCTTGTGTCTGCCCCATGCTGTTCCTAATAGGGAGGAATTGGAAACATTTAAAATAGGGGACAGTTGTGTCCTGTATAGTCACATACAAGATATGGATATAGACCTATTAGCATGGAAAGATAGTCTCAATAATGTTGGAGGGGAAAAATGTCCTTTACAAAGTAAGTTTCATTCTACTTATTATTGACCAAGTAGGGAGGAGATATGTGTACATATAAAAGGATTAGAAGGAAATCTACCAAAATGTTAGTAATAGTTGTCACAGAGGGAAAAAGGGTCTTTTAAGTTTCCTTTGGCTTGTTTGTATTTTAGTTCAAAACAGAATAAAAGAAAAGGATCTGAGATTCTTTTTGTTTTCTATTAAAAAAATTTCCACTCCAGGGCGTCTGGGTGGCTCAGTGGGTTGGGCCGCTGCCTTCGGCTCGGGTCATGGTCTCGGGGTCCTGGGATCGAGTCCCGCATCGGGCTCTCTGCTCAGCGGGGAGCCTACTTTCCTCTCTCTCTCTCTGTCTGCCTCTCTGTCTATTGTGATCTCTCTCTCTGTCAAATAAATAAATAAATAAATAAAATCTTTAAAAAAAATTTTTCCACTCCAATGATAGACAATTATATCTGCTCGACTTGCTTGGCTATGTGTTCATAAATATTTAAATTTTCAGTTAGGTTGAACATTAATGTCCCCAATTACCAATTCACGTTGTAAGATTTTTAGTGTAGTGAGTAAGAAACAGGAGGTGGAGAGGCACCTGGCTGGCTCAGTTGTTAGAGCATGCAACTCTTGCTTTTGGGGTTGAGTTTGAGCCCTATGTTAGTTGGCTTAGAGCTTACTTTAAAAAAAGAAGAAATAGGGCGCCTGGATGGCGCAGTGGGTTAAGGCCTCTGTCTTCAGCTCAGGTCATGATCCCATGGTCCTGGGATCGAGCCCCACATCGAGCCCCACATCGAGCCCCACATCGGGCTCTCTGCTCAGCAGGGAGCCTGCTTCCTCCTCTCTCTCTGCCTGCTTCTCTGTGATCTCCGTCTGTCAAATAAATAAATAAAATCTTAAAAAAAAAAGAAATAGAAGGTTGATGAGCACTGGATTATTTCCAAATTTTCACTAGCAAAAAAAATGTATTGCAGACAAAATGAGAATAAGAAAACTAAATTTCTTCAAGGGGGACTAAATGCTGAGAGGTACATCAACGTTTGCACAACTTGCCCTGTAGCACACTAATATTACCACTTTATTTTCAACCCATTTATCATTTCCACTAAATTTGTTTTTTACTTACTGGGCCACTGTGCCTCCATAAACCTTTTCTTGGGCCTGCTCTGGATGCCAAAATTGGCTGGGTGGGAGGGACCACAAATCCTCCCACCCCATTTCTCAGGTGAGGAAACAGAGACCCAGGGGCAGGACTGAGCCACTTCTCTAGCCCTCTGCAAGCCGCTCACAGAATGTGTTAGGTTTTCTCACAACCCCTCTGGGCTTCAAATGGCTTCAAATAACCACCAGCACCACTCCCTCCCTTGCTCACCTTGGAGCACTCAGCTTCCCTGTCATCTCTTCCAGATGATTCTTGCCTCCCTCCAGGCTGGCTTGGCTGGAGGCCAGGTCTCCTATGTCACCTGCTGTTTATCCCTCTATCCCAAGAGACAGACAGGACCGTGTCTTCTCTACATCTGGGTCTCCAGTACCTCGCCCAGTAAATGAGCCAGGGTCTCAATCCCTGACTAACCAACATGGATCCTGAATCCCTCCTTCACCAACTTGATACCCTCCCAATCCAAGTCCACCCAAGCACTGCCCTCATCCAAGACCCCAGCTTCACTTTTGACCCTTACCTTACTCTGACCCTGACAGTATACACCAGAAAGGAATAAAGGCAGGTGTCTCCTATGTCCAAAGGTTACATCTCTCCCTTCCTGAAAGAAACAATTATCCTGAGCCCACCTCAGAGTCTGCAGAGTGGAGTGAGAGGCAGAGCCTCAGCTGCGGGGGGCAGCCGTGGAAGAGTTTGCTCCTTTTTTTTTTTTTTCACATTCTAACAAATTTTTATTTCTCAAAATACATTTCTATCATTCAGCTTGTCATGGGAGCACATCAAATAGTTTTTCTCCATCCTTAAAATTTCTTTTTTTTTAATTCCTTTTTTTTTCAATTTCTTTCTTTTCAGCGTAACAGAATTCATAGTTTTTGCACCACACCCAGTGCTCCATGCAATGCGTGCCCTCCATAATACCCACCACCTGGCTCCCCCAACCTCCCACCCCCGCCCCTTCAAAACCCTCAGTTTGTTTTTCAGAGTCCATAGTCTCTCATGGTTCATCTTCCCCTCCAATTTCCCTCAACTCCCTTCTCCTCTCCATAAGAACAGCTTCTGACCGGGAAGCCCTCAGATTGCAGCCTGCCCCTGCCTCTCCCTGCAGAGTGACCTGCAGGGCAATTTGGGGTAGGGACACGGATAATATGCGTTCAGACCTGGCTTGGTCTATTGGCACCCTCTAGAGGACAGTTCTGTTACCAGAGCTAGCTTTGGGCAACCTAATCCTATATGGCCTCCCCACCGGCCTCAGTGCTCCCAGGACTTACTGTCCACCGCCTACCACTCCCCCTGGCAGGTCTCCTCATAGTCTGCAGACCAGCAGCCACTCCCCATGGCTCAAACACCACATTGCCCCATCTTGGAGGCCCAGTAATGCTCTGGCTCCGGAAGTCCACTCAGATGGCAGCTAATCCCCTAGCTCACTCCTGACCCACCTTAGTCACTAAGTTTCTGCAGCTCTGCCCTGGGGCCCCATACTCTGGTCCAGCTTTGGCCCCTTCACAGAGGTCTTACTTGCTGTTCCCAAGGGAGGCATTTTCCTGAAGATGGGGCATAGGTTTTCCCTTCCCCTGCTCAGATGGGGGTTCCCAAAGGAGGAGGCCCAGGCTTTTCTCCGCCAATAGACGAGGGACCCCAGAAGACCAGGCTTGGCTCTGTCCCCCTTTTCAGAGTGGGGTTTCCCTGCCAACATGGCTTATGTGTCCTCCTTCCCCTGAGACAGGGAGGGGCCTGAGTTTCCCTTTCCTTCTTCAGAATGGGGGTTTCCTGAGGATTGAACTAGGTCTCCTCCCTGACCCCTCTACCTGGCTGTTGATCTCCAGATTTTCCCATCTCCAGTCCCCATTCTGCACAGCTTTTCCCACAGCCAGGGGCTCCAGAGCCTCTGTGCCCTCCCTCAGGTCTGGGGCCCCGGGAGGACTTGCTCTGGCTTTGGGGTGGACACCCGGCTTGGAGGACAGGCCCTTCCTCTGGGACCCATCCTGAGCTCTACCTCTGACCTCACAAGGGCTGCCTCAGAACCTGGTCTCCGTGGCGCCGCTGGCAGGAGAGGGGATGCTATTTTAGGCAGTGTGTCTGGACTTGGCCCAAGTGGCACGGGCCAAACCCCTGCCCCACTGACCTCTCCCCTGGAGGAGCAGAGCAAAGCAGCACGTGGGGCCACCCCAAGGGGGGGCTGAGAGGCGAGCTCTAGACTGGGGACACAGGGACAGTGGAGTCCCAGCCGGGGGTGCAGCCAGAGCCAGACCAGTCATGGAGGAACAAGACCAAGACCTCCTATAACTGAGAAGCCCCCAGGGTGGATGCTGAGGAACATAAGGCCTTTCAGTAGAGTGAGTTGGGTTCCAGGCAGGGCTGGAACAGGGGGCCTCCCCTTCGGCTCAAGCCTGAGTGCTACTTCCTGGGGACCATATGGTTGGGGGGAGAGATGACCATGGGACTAGCTGGGGAAGGAACTCCAGCTGGGAGTTAAAAGCCAAGATGTTGGTTCTGGTTTAGTCCTGAGTTGCTGTGTGACACAGGCATGTCCCACGCTCTCTCTGGGCTCTAGTTTCCTTACCTGGAATTTGACTATTGGGAGGAACAGCAGTGCCGCAGAGGCCGGGAGGCTGTGTAGGACTGCAGTATCAGGAGAGCGTTGGCCAAGGAAGGAGGAGAGCAGGCAGACCAGGCCCTGGACCAAAGCAGAAGGCATGTAGATCAGAGAGATGGTTCGATTGCTGGCTTAGCTGGAGTGGTTTCTCCCCTGGGAGTTCCCTCCTGAGAAGCTGGGGCTGGGGGTTGCAGGGTCCTGCAGTCAGCACTAAGGATGTGACCTGGTGGTGCAGCTACAGGGAATCCAGCTAGAGAACTAGGGGACTTACAAAATGGGGAAACTCAAGGGTTATCTCTGTATGGTCATTTGTGTGGACAATGGGAATTCGCTGGGGAATTTTCAGGAAAGGTAAGAGGGTAGACTTTGTTCTGAGGTAGAACTATGGACTAAATGAATTCTCAGGACTTCACGTGTGTGAGTGTGTGTGTGTGGTGTGTGTGTGTGTGTGTATGCGAGGAAAAGGCCCTGGAAAATCAGAATTTAAGTCAGCAGCAAGAGGGCTTGAGGTTAGACTCAAGGCAGTAATGCCCAGATATGTGAGGGGAGGCTGTGGGCATCTGCACTGTCCAAGCTGGCAACCTGGGGAAGTCAGGAGGACCTGTGAAAGGCCTGGTCCAGGGGTCCCAAGGCCTGCAAGGGTAGAGGGGTGGGACTCCAGGGCCTTTCCCCATTGGCTGAAGCACAGCCACACCCCTCCTTGCCAGCTCGGCTGGTTGAGAGATTGGAACTGGCAGGACCTGTCCCTGTGTCTTCTCCCCTGCGAGGCTGAGGTCTGATGAGAATGTGGGGCCAAATTCTGTGCCCCCTAGCCCTAATGACCTCTCTTTGGTTCTGCAGCTTCTAAAAATCTCAAAGACGGAACATGGCTCAAAGAGATAAGAAGAGGCGGTAAGTACCCTGCCTGTTTTCCTCCTCCAGCCTCTCATCCCCCACCCACCTGCACACCCCTACTCTCTGCCTCTCCCTCATGGCAGCTGACCCCCGCCACCCCCCTCCTTCCCATCCCCCACTGGGTCAGGAGGCTCAGAAGAAGGGCTCTCCCTCCTGGGCCCTAGGCTGGGCCCTGGGGTGACAGAAGACTGAGAAAGAACTGGGTGAGGGCCAAGGAGTTGGTGAGTGGGTTCCAGCTGACTTTATGTAGGTGGTGCTCAACAGAACTGAACTCACCACTTCTCACCCTCACGGGCTCAAGTCTCTTTGGGGTACAATAAAAGCCAAGGTCCTTGCAATGGCCCAGGGCCTGCCCTTCTAGTCCTGGTTTCCTCTCTGACCTTCTCCCATGCCATCCCTGCTGTCTCCCACTCCAGTCACACTGACCTCCTTTCCTTTCCCTCATATATGCTCAGAATCCTTCAGTGATTTCCCCCTCTGCCTGCAATGCTCTTCCCTCACCTCCTCCCGTCTGTCACCTTCTCAATGAGGCTTTCCCCAGATGCTCTACTTAAAATCCTACCCCACCCCATTTCCTTGCTCTATTTTTCTCCATAGGCCATACTACCTTCTTCCTTCCTTCCTTCCTTCTTTCTTTCCTCCCTTCCTCCTTCCCTCCCCGCTTCCTTTCTTTCTATCTAAGATTTTTAAAAAAATTATTTATGAGAGATGGACAGAGAGCACAAGTGGAATGGAGGGAGGGGCAGAGGGAGAGGGAGAGGCAGGCTCTCAGCAGAGCACCGACACTGACCCGGACGCGGGATTCACCACCTGAGCTGAAGGCAAACTGCCTGAGCCACCCAGGCGCTACCCCCATAGTACGCAAATGTACTTGCTTATTACATTTCATCGCTGCCTGCCAGCTCTGTGTGAGCAGAGAGTTTTGTCTGTGCATTCCTGGACAGACAGAATGAATGGCTTCCCTTTGTGCTGGACTCTCTCTGGGGCCTTAGACACTGTTTCCAAAGATCCACTGGCATCCCAGTTGAAAACAGCCTCCATACCCCAAGCCCACTCCTCTTCCCATGACCTCAGCTTAGCCCAGGATCCCTTTCTCCACTGCTCAAGCCAGAAGTCAAGACCCTGTCCTTGACACTTCTGTCTCCCCATGCCTCATATTAGGTCACATCTCCTAAAATATCTAAACTGTGCTCCCTCCCACCATTCTTCCCCCCTCGACCCTCCTCCCTCACAGGCACATTAGGCCACCACCTGCCCACTCTTCAAGAAGTCTCTGCAGGCCTCACCTCCCACCCCTGGCTTCTCGGCTCTGATGGCGCTGCCGTTAACCATCAGACCCACTAGATGAGCCATCCAAGGGTGGAGACTCGGTTTGTACACTAACCACTGGGGCCCTGCTGGCTTACAGGTGGTTGGTTGATTAGGTCATTAAATGAGCTGGGGTTAGGAGACTCCGTTAGCTGGCCAAGTTGCTAAATAATTAGTTGAAGTGTTGGTTGGTGAGTTATTAGCTATTTAGCTCCTTCGTAGGCAGGTACTTAGATAATTATCAGGTTGGTCTTAGCTTCTTGGCTTGTAGGCCTGTTTTCTCATTCTACACCCTTTCCTTGAGCTATCTCATCTCTGCCCAAGGATCAAATGACCACCTGTGACCTCCGGACGTGTGTCTGTAAATAAGACACTACCAGCTGCCTCCACATTACCAGCCATCTCCACCTAGATGTCCAGGAGGCTCTTCAAACTCCACATAGCCGGAGGGACTCCTCATGCTCTGCCTAAGCCTGCAGCTTTCTCCTCTGCTCACTTGTCATTCTGCTGTTCTGCCCGAACCTGAGGACATCACTGACCCTTCCCTCTCCATTTCCCTCTTCAGCCAAACACCAAGTGTGTCATTTTGACTGTCTTCTGGCCCTGAGGCTTTCTGCCGTCTGGCCCTGTGCCCTCTCTGCCCACCTCATGCTACTTTCTCTCTCTCTTGCCAGCCCATCCTTGGGGAGTCCGTCTCCACATCACACGCTGTCTTAGCGGCAACCTCTGCCATGCCATTCCAAGGCCCAGTTTCCCCTGACTCCCCGGATGCTCCTTCATCTGGCCAGCCTTCCATTCTCAGCCCGCTTCCTCTTCTCTGGGTGACCCTCCCACGCCCTCCTCTCCTCGAGGTCGAGGTCGTTTGTTTCCTCCCTGCAATCCAGTGACGCCCACCTTTTGCCTGTGGCAACACTCCTCATGCTTAATAGTGATTACTTCATTGTTTTTCTTCTTGAGAGTTTTTCTTCCTGAGAGCAGGGATCCTGACAGTGTTTTCTATGACAGTGCTTGATTGTAGTAGGCATTTGATAAATCTCTGGGTGAGTGGCTGGTTGGTGATTTGTTGCTTACTGTGTCTCACCTGCTGTGTGGTGAGGAGGAAGGGGACATGGTTGGAAAGTTCTCTTGGTGTCCTTGGGTTCCTGCTCTGTACACCTCTCCACTACCTCCGTGGTACTTTCCCAGGACCATCTTGGGTACCTGCCTGCCTCAAGCTACTCACAGGCCCTTCTTCAGGGCTGAGAAGCTGGTAACAGGGGCAAAGAGACCCCCCTGCCATGCCCCACCATGATGCTGCATGGGAGCTGGAGTTGGAAGGACATTGGTAAATTGTCCCTTGACTCTATATACCCCTCCATATGCTCAGCCCTTGGTTTGTTTTCCTGGGATGACGACAGAGCAAGGACCAGGGTGGGTGAGATTAAACACAGGGTCTCGGCCAGGAAAATGGAAGGTGTTTTATTCATGCCTGATTTATGATTCTTATTCCCTTTTACTTATTCTATGCTGGGCTGGGGAAATCTCAGGAAGCCTGGGATGCGGTGGGGGTGATGTTGCTATCCCAGGAGGAAGAGGCAGTTGAGGGGCTGGGATCAGCTTCAGGCATTCAGCAGGGGTCGGGTCACCAGTCTGAGCAAGCACTAAGGCCACACTTAGAGGGCTCTGTAGCCCTCCTCCTCCTCTTTAGCCTCCAGACCTCATCTCCTTCCCCAAACCAGAGCTCTCTACCCCAGCCCAACAGATGATGGGACCTGTAACTCATTTTTTTGGTCTATCTCTTCATCCAACCATGCATTTATTAAACAAATATTTGTCAAGCATATACCATGTGCCAGGTGCTGTAGGAGATTCTGGGGATCTAGTGGAGAGTACAACAGATGAATTCCCCAGTTTTTATTCAGTGGACAATATCTATTGCACACCTACTCTGTATTTGGTCCTGTGCTGGGCAGTGAGCATACAACATAGGGGAAGACCCAGTCCCTCCTAGTCTCCCTCTCTCTCATTTGTTCATTCCTTCATTCCCGCACAGAAGTCCATTTATTTTATTTTATTTTATTTTTTTTTAAAGATTTTATTTATTTATTTGACAGGCAGAGATCACAAGTAGGCAGAGAAGCAAGCAGAGAGAGAGAGGAGAAAGCAGGCTCCCCGTGGTGCAGAGAGCCCGATGCGGGGCGCGATCCCAGGACCCTGGGATCATGACCTGAGCCGAAGGCAGAGGCTTTAACCCACTGAGCCACCCAGGCGCCCCCAGAAGTCCATTTATGTCAACCTGGTTGCCGAGCCCGCTGTACTTTGCAGATACTTTCCCCTCTGGCAGAACCTGATGCAAGTTTCAGGCCTCAGTGTTTATGGAGCCCTGAGCGGACTCTGCCGCACCCTGTGTTTGCAAAGTGCCTCGCTATTAACAGGTTCTGCCTGATGCCTGGCCTGTGTTCTCAAAGCTTTGGCTCCTGCAGACAGGCAGGCAGACAGACTGACGGGCAGCTGAGCCTCCTCTTCTGCCTGCCCTCTCCCATCTGCTTCTCTGGGACTCACTGGCACAGCAGATGGCACTTCTTGGCTCCCCATTACCTTCTCTGCAGAATGACCTCTTTAGTGCACCCTTCCCACTGGTCCAGTCCCCTCCGGAAAGAAGGGACCTAGCCTGGCCATCTAGCACCAGTCCCTCTCCACATTCCTGTGGCTCTCAGTCATCTCTCATCCCAGCTCTACCAGCTGCCCTGGGCAAGAGGAGGTGTGTGTGGGTAACCTCTGGGTTACCCATTAACTCAGCCATGACCTAAAGGGCTGATGGCAGTGAGTACACTCGAGTCTCTTTCCTGCCCATGGGCTCGGGCTGCTGCTCCATGTCCACCCGCAGCTCCAAGATGGTCTCATCGCCCACGGTAATCACAAGGATGCAAGCAATCATGCAGAAGGAGATGGTGCGAGAGTTCCTGGCCGAGTTCATGAGCACGTATGTCATGATGGTGAGTGGCTAGGTGGCACAGGGTGGGTGGGTTCTGAGGGAGGGACAGGAACCTCAGGACCTCAGGAGGGTGGGGCTCAGTGAAAGCAATCCATGACCCCCTCCCCACCACTGACCCCTGGGTCACATTATCCCTTCTCCAGCCTTGGAGCTGGGCTCCTGAAGGAGAAGCATAAGGAAGTAAAGAGAGAGCTCTCTTTTTCTGGCCGTCTTTTTGGGAAAGAAAGAGATCATAGTATGTGGGGAAAGAACAAAACCATGGGCTGCGGTGCAGGTGTTGGGGGCATGGAGAGAAGGGAAACTGAGAGTACAGAGATTAGAGAGAAGTGTCATTGAGCACCATGCTTTGAGAATCCTGAGGGCCATGAAGAGGTGCTGAAGGTTTTCAAGCTGGGGAGTGATGTGTTCACATTTGGATTTTAGAAGGTGTCTGGGGTGCAGTGTGAGCCTTAGCAGAACTGGCAGAACTGGTGGGAGGAGAAGCAGTTAGGACGCTGTTGATCTAGGATAGAGAGAGGGTGATGACTGGTCCAGGGATGGAGGAGAAAGCACACAGTTGAGGGAGCTGTGGAGGAACCAAGACTTTGCAAGCAGCAGATGAGGGTAAGTGCTGAGGAGGCCACTCTAGAGCCCAGGGCCCACTTCAGGGTGAGAAGCAAGGTCAGTTTGGGTGTGCTCAGGTGAGGTGCCAGTGGAGACGTCTGGGAGCTTGGATATAGAGGTCTGGAGCCTAAGAGAGGGATCTGGGCTGCAAGTAAGGAGTTAGAGCTCATCAGAATATGGATGGTGGTTATAAAATGCCTGGTGAGAGTGCACAGAAAGAGAAAAAAGTAAGTTGAGGACAGAACCCTGAAGAGGAGCACGCAAAGAAGCCTGAGGAGGAGTGGCCAGAAAAGTGGGAGGAGAAGGGGGGGCTGTTATAGAAAGGAGGGTCCACAGGGAGGGAGTGGTCAGCAGTGGGGGGGCTGCAGACAGGCCAGAGAAAGTGGCTGCTGGCAAGGGTCTATAAGGATTAGCAACATGGAGGTCACCGGGGACCTCGACAAGGGCTCTTAGTGGCTGATGGGACAGAAACCAGACTGCAGGTGGGATGTGAGGTTTCTTAGAAACCCCCCCTTCTCTCCACCTACAGCAGTCAGCCTCTGCCCTGAAGCTGTAGCCATCCCTGTCTGAATCTCATGGAGGCCCCAAGTCCATGAAAAGAAGGGGCAGCTCTGGGAAGGAAAGCTAACATGGAAGTGGGGGTGAGAGAGTATGAGAGTGCCTGAGTGCATGTGGTTATGTGTGTGCACATGAGGGAGTATTACTGGTTGTATGTGTGTGAGTGTGCATTGAGCCACAGGGTAGGAGACACTAAGTGTAGGAGACACTGGACCTAAGTATCCTGATTCTGCCACTGAGTCACCAGCTGGACCTGAGTAGGTCTCTCCGCAGCTGTCTTCTCAGGTATTTTTTTTATTTTTATTTTTAAAAGATTTTATGTATTTGTTTGTCTGTTTATTTGAGAGAGAGAGAGAGAGAGAGCGAGCATGAGCAGGGTGCAGGGGTAGAGGGGGAGGGAGAGAGAGAATCTCTCAAGCAGACTCCACCCATGAACTGGAGCCCAATGTGGGGCTCGACACCATGACCCTGAGATCATGATCTGAGCCGAAAGGAAGAGTCGGACGCTCAACTGTCTAAGCCATCCAGGCGCCCCTGTCCTGTCAGTTATTAAGCTTGTTGTTGAATCGGACCTTCATGGGCTGTGGGGCTGTTTGAGTCCTGCTGTCTTCTCAATGTGTGATCTTTTGCAAGTGTCTTAACTCTTTAGAACTTTAGCTTCCTGGTCAGTAAACGTGACACTAACATCAAGCTGGCAGACACCCAGTACACATGCAGGACATATGTGCTGGTCTCTGGTCATGACACGTGCTCTCAACTGCCCTCCCCTCCCCCCCTCCTGTGCTTTTCCCTTTCCCCATTACTTGCCTTCCTGTTTTGACTCCTGAGTAGTGACAGCAACTGGATGGTGTCCAGTCTTAATCCAGGGCAAAGTCATTCATTTATGACAAGACATTCCAGCCTTGTGAGGGCTGTTAAACCTTGGAACCATGGAGGTGGGAGGGCACCTCCTCAGAGAGCTTTGAGGGGAAGCCAGCACCACCCACATGCACTGATGCTTTCCCATGTCCCTGTTTCTCTTCCTTTTTTTGAGATTATTATTGAGCTGTATGCCAGGCACAATGATGCCAAGCCCCTTACATATAGTATCTTCTCAAATCCGCACAGCAAAGCATTGTGCTCCTCCTACGAGGGAGGTTCTGTTATTATCCCCATTTCACAGGTGGGGAAACTGAGCCTCCGTGAGACTAAGTTACTTGTCCAACATCACATTTTAAGTTAAGATCAAATCCAGTCCAACCTAATATCACAGCCTTGATCCTTAGTTTCTATACTCTCTATTCCTTAGCTTAACTATGGCAGGATTTACAGCACTCTGGCTTGTTTATTCTCCCCCAGCTGAGGTAAGGCCCTTACTTTCAGGCTTTTGGTAGTCTCTGGGCTTCAATTTCCCCATCTGTAGAACAGGAGCAGAAACATTTGCCAGGCAGATCTGCTGTGAGGATGGAAGGGAAATAAGACTTACAAAAGAACTCTGAGGTTTAAGCTCATATAGGACATTGTATTGTTGTTTGCAGTTGTTGGGCCTGTGCCGAGAAGTGGGGCCTTTTTCGGTTATAGGAAGCTCAGTGAGTCATCGGGGCAAAGGTTTTGCCAGAAAAACTAGTGTGACCTTGGGCCCTATTTACTGCAGCCAGGATGAAGGAAGTGGACTGTTCTTCCGTAGCCTCCTGGAGTGCTGTGCTCAGGACTGGCCTTGTGGCGATGGGGACTGGAATGGGCTGGGCCACATCCACCCACCACGGAGAGGAGGAGCTGGGCCATTAGGGCCCTGGAAAAGCTTGTCGTCAGGAACCAGAGAGGGAGGAGTTGCAGATGTACACGCTATGGGGACCAGACAGTGAAGTCAGAGTGGTGGGGACTGTGGCAAGTGGCGGAGTGCCAGCCTGCGCAAAGGCATCTCTGCCACTAGCCCAGCAGACTGTTGCCACACAGGGCGGGACGCAGGCCAGTGTTGCCCAGGCTTCTGATTTTTCAAGAGAGCCTGAAACTTCTGGTGGTCAAAACCAAGGTGCCCAAACAAAACCTTTGTTCTGGATAGAATTGCCCATGGGCTGCCAGTTGGCAACCTTGACACAGGAGATCATGTGGGGTTTAGTGACTCATTCATTATTTTTAGCAAATGTTTTGAGCTCCTGCTTGGAAATGTGGACCCTCGGTCTTCAGACCCTCCATGTGTGCTCCAGCCTCTGCACCTCCTGCCAGCCTGTCCTGGCCTCACACCCTACGCCCTGCCCCATCTGTTCCTGTCCTCTCCTGCCTCATCCTACCCTTGGCCAAAGTTTTCCTGTGTCTGGGCTCCCCTGCACCTGTCCTGGAGCCCTTGGAGGACCTACATGGCCCTGCTCAACTGTCTGCCCCCTACCCTATGCAGGAAATTCCACTTATTCTCAGGCTTTCCCAAAGCTGCTCTGTACTCTGCCCCCCCTTTTAATCAGCAAATGGCTGGATTGCTAGCTTGACAGAGAAAACCATCAGGCAGGCTTCCTGCGTCTGGCTCCTTGCCCACCTGTCCCTGCGGTACCAGGCTCCACTTACCTGTGCAACCACATATCCCCTCCTTGGTGAGGGCAGGGTGCCTCCTTCATGGAGGACCCCTCACTCCGGCACCAGTCCCACCCTCCAGTCTACTCAGGTATGTTTTTCCATCCTGAGGCAGAGCCTCTCCTTCTCTCAGCTTTAGCACACTGAAGTCTCTCTACTTAAACTGGCACAACACAAAACATTCCTCCCTTCCCCCGTGAGCCCCTTCAATGATCATGCCCTCCCTTCCTCCCTCCCTCCCTCTGGCAGGTTCTCAAAGAGATGTCTGCAATGGTACCCTTCAGCTCTTCTTCACCACCTACTTACCTCTCAATTTCTGGGATCCGGTCTCTGTTCCCATGGCCTGACGATGCTGTGCTCAGCACATTACGAAGGAGTGCTGGATTGTCACATCCAGAGGGATGCTTTTCAGGCCTTCATGCACTTGACCTGGAGGCTGCATGTGGCCTTGGGGACCACACCCTCCTGGGAAGCTCTGCTGCTCTGGGAAGCTCTGCTGCTCTCTCGTGTCCAGGGCACATCCTCCCTTTGTTCCTCTCCCATTTCAACATCTGCTCCATCTGGGGTTTCTAACACCAACCTACATGGGGCAGCCCACAGTCGACCATCCTCTTACCTTCATCCTCCTTGAAGGCTCCCATGTCCAAAATTCTCTAGGCTTTCTTTTTCGAAAACACTAGAACAGAGCTGTTCAAGGGAAATACAGTATGAGCCACATATGTAATGAAAAATTTTCTAGTCCCCACATTAAAGAGGTAAAAAGCAACAGGTAAAATTAATTCAAAAAATTATTGCATTTAATCCATATAGCCAAAATATTATCACCAGTTCAACATGTAATCAATATAAAATTATTCATTTATTTTTTTAAATTTATTTGTCAGAGAGAGAGGGAGAGAGAGCGAGCGAGCACAGACAGAGTGGCAGGCAGAGGCAGAGGGAGGAGCAGGCTCCCTGCTGAGCAAGGAGCCCGATGTGGGACTCCATTCCAGGATGCTGGGACCTGAGCCGAAGGCAGCCGCTTAACCAACTGAGCCACCCAGGCGTCCCAATATAAAATTATTAATAAGATATTCTACATTCTCTTTTTCTCCTAAGTCTTTGAAATCTGGCATATACTTTACACTTAGCGTGGGTCTCAATTTGGACTGGCCACATTTCAAGTACTTACAAGCTGCCTGTAGCTAGTGGCCATCATATTGGAGGATGAATCTAGACTTCCATATCCAGCAGCCTTGATATCTATAGGTCCTTCAGACAGTGTATCGAAAGCACATGGAATTTTCAAAGGAGGTGACTTCCAGGTGTGGCCTTAGAGTAATAAGTTTTCAGAATCTGGCATCTGGAACTCCAGACAGAGGGAACAGCACAAGCAAAACCACAGAATCATTCGAAAACAAGGCACGCAGGGAGCAGTGTGGTTGTTTGGTGTTGAGGCTGTTCGGCACAGCCGACTGCCTAGATTCGAATCCTGGCTCATCCCGTGCGGGTTGTGTGCTTTGGACAAGCCGCTCAACTTCTCTAGGACTTGGTTAACAATCTGTCAAATGGGGAGAATAATCGCACCTAACACACAAGCTGATGTGGTGTGAGGGTTAAAGGAGGTGATAGATACAACTTGGTTACAAGTGCCTGACACACAGTAAGTGATCAATAAGTGGTTATTATGGTTTAGTAGTAATACTATTGCTGAACGTAGAGAACACTGGAGCAGATAGGAAACTGAGAGGCAGAAGGGATAAAATTATACAGGGTCTTAAATGGTGCCCTACTGAGTTTGGACTTTATCCTAGAAATGGAGGGGAGCCAGTAAATGTTTGAACAAGGGCAGACACGATCAAATTTTTCTGCTAGAAAGGTCACTCTGGCTCCAAGGAGGAGGCTGGGTGAGATCTGGATAGAATGAAGGCAGAGCTGACTGGTGGGGGATGGGGGGAGGAAGCTCTCACTTGTGACATCTAAGTTTCTGGCTTGGCCGACTGGTATGGGGAACATAGGCTAAGGATCACATTTTCTGGGAGATGGTGAGCTTTCAACATAGAACCTTTAAAAAACCCATAGATGCCTTTGAAAAACCCAGGCTCCCAGCAGGTATTTGAAGATAGGGATTTAGCTCCTAGGTGGAGGTTTTGGGCATTTTAGTGCATCAGGCATATCTGAAGCCATAGACGTGGTAAGGTGGCCCAGGAAGAGTGACTGGAGAGAGACATGAAAGGGGTCAAGGATGGAGCTCTGGAGTCATCCATATTCATGAGGCAGATGAAGGAAGAAGAATGTGGGAAGGAACTGCAGAGAGGGAGACTGCGGAGGTAAGAGAAAACCAAGGGAGACAGAGATGTTGTGGAGGCCAAAGAGGGACTTTCCAGAAGCCCAGAGTGGTTAAGAAGGTCAAAGTTAGCAAAGTCAAGTAAGACAATGTCTGAAGGGATCGTGAGGAAATCAGGAGGCTGGAGCCCTTGCAGAGACCTTTGGTGTCTGTGACATGTGGAAGCAGGAGCCAGATTGAAGAGGGAGATCTAGGGAAGGGATCAAGGAGCCAGCCAGTGTGTCTTTCCTAGACCCTGGCCCACACAGGGAGGGGGTGTCCAGGGGTCCATGGCCTCTGGGAGCTGTCAAGGGGAGGGTGGAAGATACAGGCAAGAGGGAAGTGACTGGAGAGGGATAGAGAAGCTGGGCACAGGACCAGAGCTAAAGGGGAAGGTGGATATAGATTCCAGTGGGAGCTACAGGAGGTTAAGTGAGGGCCTAGCTTCAGGCCTCTAATCTCCCTGTGAAGGGGGTCAGTAGGGTTTATTTTCTGAGGCGATCCAACAGTTATGGATGGGCAAGGGCAAGAAGTTCAGAAATGACACCCATGGGCATTGGAAATGTTGCTGAAGGCAAAGGAGGGAGAACCTCACTGGGCTCCCAGGGCCACTATGTGTGTAGGGGCTGGGGTTCTGGCAGAGTCCAGGCCAGAAGTTTGAAGATCCCTTGAAGAAACTTCCTGCAGGTTAGGTTGAAGTATAAGATACTCTGAGGGGTTCAATCCACACCGGCCATGCCCTCCTTGAAGCCCTACCCCTACCCTGAACATCAGGTGGGCCTGGGGTCTAGGGGCCTGGATGTGTCCTTAAGAGCCCTTCACATTGCCACTTTCCTCCCAGCTCCTTGTACAGCCCTGCTCAGCTCTCGCTGGTCACATTGTAAAGGAAAGTCAGGGAGGAAAATTTCTGGAGGAAGAGGGCATGACAGAGGGTCTCCAGTGGCAATACATTATGGCCTAGGGCATAAGGGTGAGGACCCCAATCTGAGCCCGAGCCCTCCTGTGAGGTTGGGGCTTCTGTGCAGGTGATCCCTCAGAGGCCCTCCCTTGCAGGTGTTTGGCCTCGGCTCCGTGGCCCATATGGTTCTAGGAGGTAAATTTGGGAGCTTCCTCGGTGTCAACTTGGGTTTTGGCTTCGGAGTCACCATGGGAGTGCACATGGCAGGGAACATCTCTGGTGAGTGATCCCGGGGCCCCATCTGATCAGCAAGGCCAGGTGTCCCTTGCAGGCTCTTCCTGCCTACCTCCAGGCAGCCCCTTCTTCAAGTCCACCCAAACCCAATACTCACTGGCCTGGGGGGAGGGAGAACACCCTGAACCCCTTTCTTCTGACCCTCTCTGCCCAGAATCTAGAATCTTCATAAGCACCCCCAGGCCCCACATTTTTACTAGTTGGGTCAACTTAGGCAAGTTATTTAACTTCTGTCTCTCACTTTCCTTAATGGTGAAATGGGGATGGTATCCTTGCCTCGTGGGGTCTTTGTGAGGATTAAATGAATCCACTCCATAAATACTAAATGTTATTATTGTTATTGTTGCTCTCATCTTATTTTTAAAGATTTTATTTATTTGTCAGAGAGAGCAAGAGAGAGCGAGCATGAGTGGGGGGAAGGGCAGAGGGCGAGGGAGAAGCAGGCTCCCTGCTAAGCAGGGAGCCTGATGCAGGGCTCAATCCCAGGACCCCAGAATCATGACCTGAGCAAAAGCAGACGCTTCACTGACTGAGCCACCCAGGTGCCCAGCTCTCATATTGTGCATTATTTTTGTTTGTCTCTGTTCTCACACCTCTGACACTTCTGCGCCTCCCCACAGGGGCCCACATGAATGCAGCCTTGACCTTCACCAACTGTGCACTAGGTCGCATGTCATGGAAGAAGTTTCCTGTGTACATCCTGGGTCAGTTTCTGGGTTCCTTCCTGGCTGCTGCCACCATCTACTGCCTCTTCTACTGTGAGTGTCCTGCCCTGGGTTGTCCATCTCTGGCCTCAGCCTCGTCCTCTGAAACATGGGCAGATCCAACCCCAGTGTCCTCATCTGTGAAAACATCTGGGAGAGAAAGCCTTGGAAGTGCTCCCCACCCCTGGATCCTACAGCCTTAATCCTGGGACTCCAGTGGGGTTTAGCTGGTGGCAGGTTCACACTCAGTCTGTGTTTCCACAGCTGCCATTATTGAATTTTCGGGCGGACGTCTGACAGTGACTGGCCCCATAGCCACCGCTAGCATTTTTGCCACCTACCTTCCTGACCACTCAACGCTGTGGAGGGGCTTCCTGGATGAGGTCAGTGGCCCAGCGTGGATTCCCCTCCTCAAGCCCTCCCCACCTAGCAGGCAGCCCTCACAGGAGAAAGGACAGGAACTCTGGTTGGGCTCTCTGCTCGTGGGTTGGGGCTAGGGGGCACTGCTGAAGCTATGTGGTTTGGCTAGGGGCCCTAGGGGGCTACCACGGTGTCTACTCCCCAGGTGCTGGTGACAGGGTTGCTCCAGCTATGTCTCTTCGCCATCACGGACAAGGAGAACAACCCAGCACTGCAAGGGACGCAGGCCCTGGTGATTGGCATCCTCGTTGTTGTCATTGGCATATCCCTGGGCATGAATACAGGATATGCCATGAACCCATCCCGGGACCTGCCCCCGCGCTTCTTCACTTACATTGCTGGCTGGGGTATACAGGTCTTCAGGTACTGCCCTGCCCAGCCCATTCCTGCACGTTTTCTTGTGGGTGCCCTGCATGCCGGTGGGGGGGGGGTGATGTGAGGAGCAGCATGGGAGAGTCCTGCCCAGCTCCCGGGTGGCCTGGGGAGACAGGTGTGGGCCCCCCATTTCCCCCAGATGAGCACCAGTGCAGATCCTGCTCTTAGACTGAATGTCAGTCCTGCCCCAGGACAGGCTCAGGGGCAACTCTAAGGCTAGAATGGGGGTCACTCCTCGACTCTCAGGCCCTATGCTGTCTCAGCCTGAGTGGACATGGGTACTGTGCTGGGGATCAGTGCCTTCAGCAGGCCTCTGCCTCTTGCCTGCAGGGCCCGGGACTGGTGGTGGGTGCCGGTGGTGGCACCGTTCCTAGGTGCCTACTTAGGTGGCATCATCTACTTGGTCTTCATTGGCTCCACCATCACACGGAGGCCCCACAAACTGGAGGACTCCATGATGTATGAAGACCGCAGAATACCTGTGTTGCCCAAGACCACGCCAAACCCAGCCATGACCTCTCCCCTCACCCCTGTCTCTGTGTCTCCCACAGTCCGAACTGTCCCACCCTTAAGTGACCCCATCCTCCTAGAGCAATTCTAAGAAAGATTATTTGTGACCCTATCCCCCCACTCCAATAAAGAAAGCCTTGTCCAACACAGTGGCACCCCCACTTCCTGGGTGCCTCCTGTGGTTGGGCTTCCCTGCTGGATTCTTCCAGGAACTCCAGGGTTATGCAGTAGCCCAAGGCTGGAGCACAGAACTGAGAGGTCTCTAACTTCTTCCAGCTTTGGTAACTGGGGTAGAATGGGGGAAGAGCTGACCTATGGCCTCATTAGGAACAGGAGATTAAAGGATGCCAGACACAGAATGGTGGACTTCGAGGCATAGGGTAGGGAAGGGATGGTTTTGGGGAAAGGACAACAGCTAGCTGGAGGTAAGCTCTGGGGATACTTTGAGCTTCCCTGGGATGGGACTCAAGACTCCCTCAGTTCTGGCTAGTCCTAGACCAGACAAAGCAAGGCCCAAGCATGTAGATTAGAGTTTCTCAACCTTTTTTTTTTTTTTTCATTATTGCTCCCCTCAGAAGCCTCTTAGACATTTTCTTTCTTAATCACATGGTATTTTAATACCACAGATGTACTATATGTGTTTAAGTATTGTGTGTGTGTGTATGTGTGTGTGTGTGTGTGTGTGTGTGTATTTATATACATATATATGTCTTTATACAAAATAGAGTAAGATTTTTCCATCTTCCTCTTCCAAGAATCAATGTTCTTACCTTTGGAGGAAAAACCACCCCCCACCTTGAAAAGGTCTAATATAGACTGAAAGTAGATGAAGGGTTGGATTCCTCTTTTTGCTACCTGTGCCAGAGCTCTCCCACACTAAGTCGTTCCAGAGTCAGAAGGAAGATGCAGAGAAGGAAGTTCTTCCAAAAGATGCAGAGACAGGAAATGGTTTCATGGGGTTCAGGGGACAGGCACAGAGGCTGGGGGGGGGGGTGGCAGCCAGCATCCCCACCCACTCTGGGATCCGGCAGGAATTACCCTGATTTCTGGGACTCAGAAAGCATCCCCCATGGTTCTTGTCATTGTGCATTCAGCCTTTAAACAATTCCTGAGAACCTCCTGTGTGCAGGCCCTGCCTGGGCACTGGAGATGTTGAAGTGGATGAGGCTGAGCCTCTGCCTTCGAGGCGCACAGTCTGATGAGGATGGAGAATCATGAGGAGGGAGCTAAGTGGCAGAGAGGGGGCTGTAGGGCTCAGAGGGGGCTCACCATCCAGCTGTGGGGCGGAGGCAAGGGATGGCTTCCCAGAGGAGGAGGCAGAGCCAAGTGGAGGACAAGTGTTGTCCTTTCTGGGGTTGGTTGTTGTACTTTGCTGTTTCAGGAGATGGAGGCGAGGAGGCTGGGCTTTCTTTGGGAGTTGGGGACATGGTGAGATGAGATTTAGCAAGACCTCCTGAGCTGCAGTGTGCAAGTTGTTGGGAAAGGGGGAGATTGGAGCTTGTGAGGGAGTGTGGTGAGAGGCAATAATCCAGGAGCAGCAGCAGATGGGAGAAAGGGGATTCACCAGATATGGAGGAGGTAAAGCCCACAGGACTTGGGCTCAGATTGGGAGGAGTGGGCAAGGATGTGAGATCAGGCTGATTTCAGTTTTTGGCTTGGGCCTGGGGCACTGGAGATGTGTCACCTGAGTGTTCATGGGAGACAAACTGATTTGGAGAGGAAGATAAGTTACATCGTGGGCATGTTGGGTTTGAGTTGCCTGTAGGACTTAGGGGTAAGAGGTGTGTATCTTGAGCAAGTTATTCCACCTCTCTGGGCTTCTGTTTTCTCATTTGTAAAAGGGATCGTGTATTACCTACCATTTGTGTTGCTGTGAATATTCAATGAAATAAAATGTGTACTATGCTGAGAATAGTGCTTGGCACAGAATAAGTGCACAATAAACAATTATGCCTTTTATGTGGTCTGGAGATCAGAAGAGAGTTGAAGACAGCGATTGAGGAAGTCATGGTTATGTGGATACCACGGGGGCCATGGGAGAGTGAAAGGAGGGTCAATGAACCGTCCCGGGAGCATGGCTGGGAGGTGGCTGGGAGGCGTGGAGTGGGCACCTGCAAGGTGGGTGATCACCGGGCCCTGCAATCAAAGACAAATGTCCATCAGGAGGGGAGCAGATACTTACCTTGCTGTACAGTCACAGAAAACAGGACATGATACATCGGTGAAAACTGAGGGACGACAGCTTCCTGTAACAACACGGACAAAGTGTGGAAGGCATAAACAGCAATGCAGTAGACTATATACAGAATGACACCAGGGGTATCATTGAAATACAAGCCAAAAGGAATATATTCTTTAGGCATACATGTGCGACAAAACTACTTTATTTTTTAAGATTTTATCTATTTTTGCGAGGGAGAGCGAGCACGAGATCGGGGAGGGGCAGAGGGAGAATCAGGATCCCTGCTGAGCATGGAGCCTGACATGGGGCTTGATCCCAGGACCCTGGGGTCATGACTTGAGCCAAAGGCAGATGCTTAACCAACTAAGCCATCCAGGCACCCCCAGATAAAACTACTTTAAAAAAAGAGAAGGGGGGGGTGCCTGGGTGGCTCAGTGGGTTAAAGCCTCTGCTTTCGGCTCAGGTCATGATCCCAGTGTCCTGGGATCCAGCCCCACATCGGGTTCTCTGCTCCGTGGAGAGCCTGCTTCCTCCTCTCTCTCCCTGCCTGCCTCTCTTGCCTACTTGTTTGTTTGTTTGTTTTTTTTAAAGATTTTATTTATTTGACAGACAGAGATTACAAGTGCCAAAAGCAGAGGCTTTAACCCACTGAGCCACCCAGGCGCCCTCTCTTGCCTACTTGTAATCTCTGTCTGTCAAATAAATAAATAAAATCTTAAAAAAAAAAAGAGAGAAGGGATAGGGGTGCCTGGCTGGCTCAGTCTGTGGAGGTGTGACTCTTGATCTTGGAGTTGTGAGTTTGAGCCCCACATTGGGTTAAAGAAAATCTTTAAAAATAAAAACAAAATAAAATCTTAAAAAAAAAAGGTGGGGGATGGTTCCTCCAGGGAGACAGAAATGGGAGATGAAATGGGGAAGAGCTTTGGGTAGTACGAACTATTAGTTTTCCAGTTCTGGCGTTGGAGGTCAGTTTACAGGTTTGTAAGTGATTGTGCTTTGTAACATATAACTGTGATATATATTCATTTGTAGGTATCCTATGTTTTAAAAGATGAAGAAATAACCAGCATGAAAACAGGTTATTGGAAGTGATAGGTATGGAAGGTGCTGATGACAAGGGGTCCAGGGATGAAGGGGAGAGGCTTGAGTATGTCTGACATCTCACAGTGAGAGGAGCTGAGCCAGCAAACCAGGCCTGGGAGTGACCAGGGAAGGGTCCACAGTTGGAAGTCCCAACCAGATGCCTCCCTCTCTCTGCCTCAGTGGACTGGTGAACATGAGAAGGGTGGCCTTTCTCATTCCTGGCATTCCAGAGCAGAGTGACCCTAAGGCTTCAGTCATAGGTGGGAGGTGTATGTGGGTCCAAGGGCTCTGGCTCCTCCTCTCCTATCTCCCTTGCTGACCACTTCAGCCTTCTGCCACCCTCATGTCCCAGGGAGGTGGCCTTGGAGGTAGGACAGTCAGCGGGTCCATCTAGAACCTGCCTGCTGGCTACCGCTCTGCACAGACATGCACTAGGCCCATTATCCAAAATACCCTGCAGATTCTGATCCTGATGTCAGGCTCTGATGAGCCCTGACCGTGGTCACAGAGTGTTTCTGTGCACAGATCCCTTTCATTCTCTTGGCAGAAGTTGGTTGAAATTCTACAACATGCCAGACACCATTTTGGTGCAGAGGATATAGGCACAAAAAAAGAAACTAAATTTCTTGTTCTCATAGAACCAACATTCTGTGCAAGACACATGGTGTGTTAGTGATACTAAGGAGGAAAAGTAGCAAAGAGGGATAGGAAGCATGTGGGGCTGTAAAGACCAAAGACATCACTGAGAAGGTGATTCTGCATAAAGACCTGAAAGGGGAGAGGGAGTGAGCCATGTGGACACCTGGAAAGGGAGCATGCCAGGCTGAGGGAACAGCCACTGAAAGGCCCTCAGGTGGGAGTGTGGAGGACCACTTCTGGAATGGGAAAAGGGAAGAGTGGAAGAAGATAAGGTCCCACAAGCAGGTTAAGGTGAACTGAGGCTAGGCCCAGGGGAGAGGTAAGGCCAAGGCCTGGCGCAGAGGTAAGGGAAGCCTCTGGAATAGAGAGGCAGATAGGCAGGCAGGCAAGCAGAAGTAGGATGAGATGGGGTAGGTATCACAGTCCCTGTGGATCCCTGGCTCTTAGCTCTGCTGTCTGTCTGGCAGACAGACAGACAGATACACACACACACACACACACACACACACACACACACACACACAGTCTTTTGTAACCACGCCCTGGCTTGGATCCAGGAGAAACAATTGTTTAGCTCTGAGAGCCAGGTTGGGATATGAGTCATGGAAGTCCTGTCTCTGCTCTCATTCTCCTAGGTGCTGGCCCAACACAGACTGGCTGTGTGACCTGGACAGAACCCCTCTCCTCTCTGGGACTCAGTTTCCCTCTCTGTGCATTGAGGCTTGGATTTGTTGGGGTCTGGGGGGAGCCCCACAGCTCTGACTTCTTCCAGTACTTTGAAGTCTCATGTCATGATTTCACTTCCCTTTCTCCCACCCCAACTAAGGCTGTGGTTGAACAGGGGACAGGGTAGGGCAAGAGCAACTCCCAGCCCCAGAACAGGCCCCTCCAGGACTTTGCAGATGAAGGTTTGGTTCTCAGCCTGGTGGTCCTGGCTTTGGGAGGTCCCCTCACTCCCTGTCCTTTCCTGCCCTCCCACTCAGGCCCTCCAAGGGACAGGAACTCACAGACAGCATTCCGTTCTTGCTAGTCTGTCTGTCTCCCTCAGATGGGGTCCTGCAGCCCAGAAAGAGATGGGAGCAGCCATCTTGGGCAGGTTGGGGTGCTGATGCCCCCACTGGGAGGAGGCTGTGGCCCTTGAGAGCTGTGCAGCCTGACCATGGCTAGGCACTACCTCTTTGCTGACCCTGAAGTGGGAAAGAGGAATAACCCAGCTCCCCTGGGTGCCACTGTGGCCCCCAAGAACACAAAGAGGGCAGCCAGGCTGGATGCAAATGCTGGCTCTACGGCTCACTAGCTGGATGACTTCAGGTAAGACAGGGTAATAACAGCTCCCACCTCACAAGGCCACTGGGATGAGAAAATGAGCCCTGCCTGGCACGTGGGCAGTGTGTTTGCTGTTACCACTCCACACCCTCGGGGTCCTCACATCGTCAATCCCATCTTACATCCAAGGAAGCTGAAGTCTGGGGAGATTGGCTTGGTAAGAGGTAGACAATAGGGATTCCAGTGCTTACCAATATGGGCTTGGCTAGTTTTTTTTGTTTGGTCTCTAAGTTGTAAAATACATCCTATAAACATGCATATATAACATACAGGTACAGTTAAAATAATGAAAAACTCAAAACACAAAGACCCCTAATGAACAAATAACCCCAAACAGTCAAGTGCCCTCTACTGAGCTTTGGCATGTTATTGAACCTCTCTGGGCCTCAATTTCCTCATTTGTAAAATGGGGATAATGAAGCTCAGAGGAGTGATGTGTTTCAGGTTTCAGTTTTGCCACTGTTTTGCTGTGATGAAGCAGGGTGAGGAAGAATGTGCCAGAAGTCATGGTCTCCCCTTGTGTCTGTGCTCAGGAGTCAAGGGGTGGGTGGGTGCTGGAGGGTGTGTGCAGGGGCTTTTGGAGGGGATGCTCAGGCTCTGGGCCCAGTGGGGGATCTTGATGAGGGCAGCTGGAGCTTCACAGGCTGGGTCGGGCAGAGGGAGAAGGCACACAGCTCAGAGCCAGGTACATCCTGGCACACAGATGAGGTAATAAATCTAGGACTGATACTTTGAGCCCTCCAGGGACCCAGTGAAACTCCCATTGGCTGATAAGGAGGATTCCTCAGTTGGGGGTCACAAATGGCCCTTGGCACAGTTCAGCCAGGGCCAGCAAGAATGTGTTCCTGTCCTCCCCACTGCCCCAGAACCCCCACCTCTATTCTGGCCTCTGGCCCCTGGTCAAGAACATTAGGGGGAAGTTGAATTCCTGAGGGAGACTCAGTGCTGGGGTAGGGAAGACTGGAAGGTAGTGGATATACTAGGAGACAGTTTGGAGGTTGGACATACTGAACTGGAGGTGCTTGAGGGGCATCCAGGGATAGGCACAGGCTGGGCTAGAGATAGATAGAGGCTTTAAGCCCAGAGTGGCAGGTAAAGGCTTGCAGGTGGATGAGGTGGCCCAGGGAGAGATGATGGAGGTCTGGGGAGCACCCATGTTTAAGAGATGACTAAAGGGGAGGAGGCAGCCAGGACCCATGATCACTCCTGGCCCCAGGAACACAAATACTCTGGTGCCTTAACTGACTTGTACCATGGGGCCAGTCCCTTCTCTCAGAAGGTTCCAATGATCAGGGCAAGCAAGAGAAGCCCCAACTCTCCTAGGCAACCAGGAGGAAAACTCCAGAGATCCCCACCACACAGGGCTTCCCTTTAGCACTGAGTCCTCCAACTTCAACCCCCAGCTCTGGCTCCAGAATTGTCAGACTCCTGCCCTGTTCCTCAGCTCCCTGGCCTCTAAATGATGGAGCATCCAGGGCCCGGTCCTTGGACCTCTTCTCTTTCACCCTCCTTCCCAATGTGACCTTACCAGGCTGTAAATACTATTATATGCCAACACCTCCCCAAATTAGATCTCCTGTCCGATCCTGTTTCCAGACTTTAGACTCCCATGTACAACCACCCACTGGACAGATTTTCATCCCTCAAGACTGTTCCTCCCACACTCTTTCCTAGCTCAGTAAATGGCAAATTCAATCTTCCCGCTGCTCGGGCCAAAATCTTTGAGGTTGTGCCTGACTCCATTCTCTCTCACACCCCACCCACATCCCAGCTGTTAGCAAACCCTATAGGTGTTACCTGCAAAATTATCTAGAAACCAACCCCTTCTCATTACCTGACCACCATCAGCCAGGTTTGAGCCACTGTCACGTCTCTTGGATTACAGAAGTGGTCTTCTGATCATCTTCCAGCCTCTTTGTTCTGAGTCACCCCTATAGTCTCAAGACATCAGCTGGAGTATTCCTTTCAAAAAATAGCCAAATCATAACCTTTACTCCTCTGCCCTAAGCCTTCCAATGGCTTCCAGGCACCTGCTTCTCTCTTCTATTCTTTCCTGTATAGTTGGATGGCTTTGCTGTTCCTTCAAGGTACATAGCATATTTCCATCATGGAGCCTTTGCAATGGCTGTTTCTTCTGCCTGGTATTGTTCTTCCTTCAGATATCTGCGTGACTTGTTTTTCCCCCTGTGTTTACACGGTTTACGTCAACAAACAAAACTATTAAAAAAAAATGGGAGGTGATAATTAAGATACTGGTTATAAGCTCTACTAAAAAGTTTTAAGGGGCGCCTGGGTAGCTCAGTGGGTTAAAGCCTCTGCCTTCGGCTCAGGTCATGATCCCACAGTCCTAAGATCGAGTCCTGCATTGGGCTCTCTGCTCAGCAGGGAGCCTGCTTCCTAGTCTCTCTCTGCCTGCCTCTTTGCCTACTTGTGATCTCTGTCAAATAAATAAATAAAATCTAAAAAAAAAAAAAAAGTTGTAAGTCAAGAGGTTTTTTGAGGCCAAGAGGAAGCATTTACCCCACCCCTCCCCAGACTTCTGGTTTGGGGATACATACTGCCCCCTCGTGGCCATTCTAGGAAAAGTACCATCTTCGGATGGTTGCCGGCATTCTCTACGGTAGGACACAGTATAAACTTCCATCCCACCTGTCCTGATCTGCCAGACATTGCAGGCTCAGCGACTCCAAGGTAAACTGTGTGAGCTGTCCCTGTCCTGTGTATGTAACGGAGGACACAGGTTTTGGAGTCTGGCCTTACAGGAATTTCAGATTCCCAATTATTCATCGGCTGATCTTGGGCAAGGGACCTAACTTCAAACTTTAGTTTCCCCCTTGGTAAAAATGAGATAGTAATATATACTTCAGGGTCACCTGGGTTATGCTGTTGGTTGAGAATCTAACTTGGTTTCCGCTTAGGTCATGATCTCAGGGTCATGGGATTGAACTCTGTGTTGAGCTCAGTGTGGAGACTGCTTGAGATTCTCTCCCTCTCCCCCCAACTTGCATGGATCTTTTCTCTCTAAAATAAATAAATGACTCTCCAAATACATATATGTGGATGCCTGGCTCAGCTGCTTAAGCGTCTGCCTTTGGCTCAGGTCATGATCCCAAGGTCCTGGGATTGAGTCCTGCATTGGGCTCCTTGCTCGGTGAGGAGCCTGCTTCTCCTTCTGCTTGCCAATCCTCCTGCTTGTGCTCTTTCTGACAAATAAAATCTTTTAAAAAATTAAAAAAAATATATATATACATATATATATGTATATATATATATATACACACATACACATACTTTAAGGGTCTCTGAGGAATAGATGATCACAGTGCTTGGTGCATATTAAGTGCTCAAAAGCTGTTACCCACTATCAGAAGAGATTCTTGGGCAATTTTGGGTGTTGAGTACTTTGGACTCTCACCCATGCATCAAGCCTGGGGTGACTGAAAGTGGGGAGGTGACTGAAAGGCCCAGCCCTTGCCAGAGCAGCTTCACCACTGCTCTGTTCCTTCCCCCAAGCAAGCTATCTTCTGAGACGGTCCTGGGATGGACTGGAGGCTTGATTGTGCTAAGATGCCACATGACACTGGGAGACTCTCCCAGCCTTTTAGATCCTACCATTGCCCTTCCAGTGGGTTGGGACAACACACGGGCAGGAACTATTACTGATGTGACAGATGGGGAAACCAATGCCCAGACACTGGAAGCAAACTGCCCAGGGTTCTCAGAGTGAGTTCAGGTAGCCAATCAGACATCCTAGCAGTTTGGCTGGCTTATATTCAGCCAGGTCTCCCAGAAGGGTATGCCTAAGAAGAGTATCCACATAAAGCCTGAGGCTGAGGGTAGCCTGGGCCACTGGGAAGGACTCTAAGGGAATTCTGTTTGGGGAACAGTTTCCCTTTCCTTGGGGACATAGACACTTCCTGACCTAGAGGCAGTTCTAGGCTGTGAGACCTGAGGCCTGGATTCCAGTCTTGGCCTGGCTCACGGAGGGACACCATGGAGCTTTGTCCTTTCTGGGCTAGGCCTTTGTAGACTGAGGGGTTGGGCTAGCTTAGAGCTCTCTCTGGGGACTTGTGGGCTCTAAAAAGCCATGAGAGATTGTCTGGGATATCTGTGCTAACATCATGTAGGGAGCTTGGAAAGAAAAACATTTGCTATGGATATGGCAGGGCATATGGGAGGATTAATAAAGAAGGTGACCAGGCATTCACACCCCAATTTCAGAAAGAAGGCAACACTAGCAGGTTCCCCATTAAGAGAACAAGATCTCCAGGCTTTCAGGCATGAAAGCAAGAAGGCTAATACCATGCTGGAAGGATCCCCTCCCCCAAACCTAAATCACAGGACCCACTGTTTGAGACTTTGAACCTCTCCCACAGGACTGATATTCTTTCTTCTCCTCCCATGGTCTGTCCTCTGGCCTGGCCAGGACAGGATCCAGAGCTGCTTCACACAGACCCTGTGATCAGGAGGGCTGCTTTCATCTCCAAGCCTGAAGACAACCTCCCACTGCACCTCAGACTGGCACCACCGCTGAAAGGAGACAGCCCTGCTGGACAAGCCAGAGGGAATTCCAGAGATAAGAACTTGGGTCTCTGAAAAGCTCTGGCCCCATAAGTAATCTCCTGCTGGAGGGTAGGGCTGGAAGGGTAAGGGATGCTATCACCTGATTCTCAGGGAGCAATAATGTGGGGTCGTGGTGCCCATGGGATTCCTCCACAAATGGCTCCCTTTAGTCCACTCACGTAAAGTCTTGCCAAGGCCACTACTCAGTGGAGAATCCACCAAACCCTTGAGAAGCAGCTTCCCCTTGCTGAGGAGGTCTGGGGCCCCTTTAGTGACCCTAGGGGTGTTAGCTCCCCGCTGTCTCCAAGCATCCAATCTCCTGAATCTCTTCTCTTTGCAGCGCTAACCACCACCAACCTCATCTTTCACTTGGATCACTCCCTATAGCTCACGGCTGGGTCTCTTGCCTCCAAGTTAATCCTCCAATTCCTTCTTAACACTCTGCCAAGGAACTGCCCTAGAAGGGGGTGGGCAAACTACGATCCTTGGCCAAATCCAGCTTGCTACCTGTTTTTGTACAAAGCATGAGCTAAGAATGGTTTTTTACATTTTTCAATAGCTGGAAAAAATATTATTTTGTGACACATAAAAATTGTGAGATTCTAATTTCAGTATCTGTAAAAATAAGGTGTTGCTGGGACAAAGTCATGCTCATTTGCATATGTATTGTCTGTGGCCACTTTCACAGCATGATGGCAGAGTTGGATAGCTACAACAGAAACTCTTAAAAGACTCACAAAGCCTAAAATATTTGCTATCTGGACCTTACAGGAAACGTTTGCTGATTCCCACTCTGGATCAAAAATCCAGTCATGCCATTCTCTATTTAGGACCCTCTAGTGGTTCCTTGTGGCTTTCCACAGCTGACCCCTTCATTCATACCTGTCTAACCTCGTCACCTGTCCTTCCAGGTGTTTATCCACTCTGGACAACTAACCCTTCCTCAACCCCACCACAAACCACATCCCTGGGCTTGTCTTATGCTGTTCACCCTTTCTTGGCATGCTTCTCTTCTCCAAATAGCAGTCTACCATCATTAAAACTCAGCCCAAATGTTTCCTCCTGTTTCCCTTCTCCCAACCATGAGAGCGATCCCATTCCTATCATGCCACAGGGAATTCCTCTCATGGCTCTACTCAGCATTTAATAACAGACTATCGACTTATTTGTGCCAGACTAACTAATTCTATTATAATTATTTGTTCAGTTATGTGTCCTCTGCTGGCTCACTATGAAAGAACAGGCCACAGCCCTAGCACAGGGCTGTATGGGGTAGGCACATACACATTCACCAGAAGGGGCCTGTTTAGCATTCTGTAACTTATACTTGGCTAATAGTACGGAGGAAGAAGATGCTTATGTATTTTCCAGATATTAAGTATCTTTTTTTCTTTTTAAAGAGAGGGAGAGAGGAAGAGGTGGGTGGAGGAGGGGCAGAAGGAGAGGGAGAGACAGAATCTTAAAGCAGCCTCCATGCCCAGTATAGAGCTCAATCTCACAACCCTGAGATCATGACCTGAATTGAAATCAAGAGTCAGAAGCTTAATGGACTGAGCTACCCAGATGCCCCTCATTTTTTTTTAAAATAAATTCTACACCCAACATGGGGTTTGAACTTATGACCCCAAGATTAAGAGTCAGATGCTCTGCCAGCTGAGCCAGTTAGGTGCCCCCAAGTATCATTTATATCAACTTTCAGCATCCATGACAGATCAGGAACCTACATGTATTGCAACTCATTTAATCCTTACGAGGCCTGTGATACCTCCATTCCACCAAGTGGCAAGCTATGTGGCAGAGCTGGCAACTAGAATCAGTCTCCTGCCTCCTGAATTCTGAGATGTTCTCCATGAGCAGTTCATCCACTGAACCACTGCTTCAAAGATGTAACAGATGCTCGTGGGCTTCCTGCTGTCTTCACGGCCACTGACCCTGTGCTAAATGGGTCCAGAGAGAAGTGGTTTTTAGTTTTCCATCTCCTCCCTCCAGTTGCTTCTTCTTGCTCCTGTACCTGCTGCTTCTCAAGGTAGACTATCTGGGTCAGGATCAAAGAGTGACTCTGCTTTTCCTATGAAAACCAAGTGCCAGTTTCGGGATGTCACTTCTGAAATCTGTTGCTTTGGGGCTCAGGCTTGCTCTGGAGAAAGAAGTTGTTGGAAGTCTGGCCTCCAAGCTGAACGGGTGACAAGGCAGAGATGGCCAAACTAATGTTAACTGTCAATGCACCTGCCTTAACAAAGACTCAAGAATGTCTCCAGAGGACTGCTGGGAAAAGTCCTGGACCAGCCACATACTTCTGTGATTATTTAAACCGAAGTTCACAGCTCGGAGACAAGGAGAGCCAGTACAGCTGCTCCCGGCCTGGGAGAAAGCAACACAGGAAAGGTCAATCCACCTGAATCCCTTTCTCAACCAAAAAGGAGTTAGGGCTAACTGGTCAGTACACAGAGGCCACAGTGTGAACTGGGCAAGAGGAGGAGCGTGCTCTCTGTCCTCTACTATCATGGCATATCTAGCTAAACTGTCACAGGACAGGCCCAGTGATGTAGTATGAGCCATGCCCCTGAGCTCCAGAAAATGGAATTCTGTAAAGCACCCTGACTCCTTTCCTAGGTCTAGAACTGATGGCATTAAGAACCCCCAAGATAAATTCAGCCAGACAGATCTAAGAGAGTTTTTGGTTAAAGACTCAGATATGATAGCGGGGTTTAACACAACACGTGTGATTCTGGATGCATCTGGTATTTTGGGCTAAGAAGTTCACTTGTGCTCTTCTGAAGATTGTGATCAGTTTGGATTAATCCAAAAAGTGAGGTGCAGCTGCTGTTGCATTTTTAAGAGTATGGAGAATTGGGACAACTGAGTCTATGACTAAATACCACTTTTAGGCTAAAATTCTGGTTTGTTCAAACCAATGTTCCCCCGGCCCTCTGAGCAATCACAGTGATGGTGGAGGCTCTGCAAATACATAACCGAATCACCAGTGACCATCTAGTCAGAGATCTGGCTGTACTGAAACACTTTATACACACAGAATAGAGGACAAGGAGATTTCTGACACACTCATGCTTTGGACGTATCAGTACAAGACAGTATATGAGACTGTGGGTGAGTCCACCAGGCAGTTAAATGGGAACAGCATGATTTATCTGCTGGCAAACGAGTCTCCATCACACCTAATCATTCTTTTATCTAAGTGCATCTTGATCTTCTCAGTCCTGGACATCAAAGTAGTCAATTACTGGTTCCTTGGCTATTTTCTGTAAATTACTGCTTGCAGGATTTCTGAAAAGCAAACAAAGAATAATCAGTCTTTTCTTGTTTGGGGGAAATAGACTGAAGTCTACAGAAAGTTAAGGATCAGCTGATTTACCATTTGCAAAGCTTTGATAAGACAGTGGGGCCCACCGGAGCTGGGAACTGTTTAAAATTTGGTGATGGGCACACAAGGGTTCACTCTATTAACACTATTGTCTCTACTCTGAAAGTTTTCCACAATAAAGTTTTATATTAAAATAAAGCAAACAAAGGGGGAAAAAGCATGGCATGAACAGGCCAAAGATCCCACATGGTTATGATGAGGTGGTACTGGATGTAGCTGTGGAAAAACATGTGGAATACCTTCATGTTTCCCAAACCATTGCCCATGTGGATATGGAGCTGAGCTGACTAGAATCCATGCCGTCTGCTCTCCAGGGGTGAAGCAGGGCTGGTTCTGGGGAACTACGTTAATCTAGACAATCCCTGCCAAGGTTATACCCTTGGGCAACACCTAGCTGTCCTGTCCAGTCCTCGGGAACACGGACTACCAAGGCCACCATGGTGACCCTGTAAAACTGCCCTTCCCGCCCTCCCAGAGGTTTTGTATAAGAGGTTCTGGTAGGGCTGCTGTGTGGAAGGCCAGAACAGCATTAGGGGACCCTGCCTGGTTTCAGAGCAATTTTAGGCAATGCTGCCTCAGTCACAATAAGGGAAAAAGGGATGGTGCTCCATCCCTGCTCCTGAAACCTACTGCTTGCCAGTGTGGTTTTCTTTTCTCTTTAAATTATGAATACATGTTTTCGTTGTAAAAATTATTCAAATCATATAGACGACAGATCAAAACACAAAAGTCTCCACCTTCACTGCAACCCTGACCCACTATTTGACTTTCACCTCCAGAATAACTTTGTGAGCCATGTCACGTTCCTAAATCCTCTGGTGTGACAGACCGAATCCACTTCCCAGTGTCACCACCTATACCATAGAAGTTATGTCCAGTGACTTTTCCCCAGAGGGGAAGTGGGCACTACGAACATCAAACTTGGGAGCTCTCTAGCATGAACAAATGTCTGATTATTCCAGTTAAACCTGACTTATTTGAACCAAGCACCCCAAGGTCAGGCCTGAGAGGCAGCCAATGGCTAGTGGAGTCCCGGACAGTTCAGTCCCTGCTGTCTCCTCTGAATACAGGGCCTTTGGAAAGCAGCTGAAGGATCCTTACTTGTCGGTCTGATGTCTGTGATGAGGAATTGGTGGTGGAGGCCGTGACTGCATTTCCCTTTCAAGGATACCTGTCAGCGTGGTAGGAGGACAAATGGACTTCCCTCTGATAAAAGTCAGAACACAAAGTATTGAAAAGTGAGAATTGCTTGTGGAGACAGGCAGACCACTGGAAATCCAGTCAAGACTTTCAAATGTGCTGCTGCCGAGTGCCCCGATGTGACCCATCTCCTCTCAGGCATGGTCACCTTCATTTAACCCTCATCCTTCCACCCACCTCTCCCTGGGCCTGTTATCTGCTCCCTCTGGTCCCGTGCTTAAGTTTTTGTCATTGGTAAGGCCTACTCTGTCAAGTTCTGACAGTGATCCTAGATCCTCCCTATCACTTCCCGGCTCACACTACAGCCTTAGTATCCTCTAATGGCAAACACTGTTTACGGGGGATGTCCTGAATCAGAGTCCAGCATTTTTTGTTTTCATCATGCCAGAAGGACAAGGGAAAAAGGGACAGATAGATGTGATGGCCAGGCACTCAACTCAGGCCCTTAGGGTCTGTTCCCTGTGCCTGGCAAAATGTTGCTCATAAATTGGGCAGACAAGAGGCTTGAATGTCTTCAGGCATGCCTGTCCTGTGGACTGAAACATGGGCTTTGCTCTCTGTTTCAGACCTTTATATTTTTTATTGGTTTTTTTTAGTTTCTAGAGATTTTATTTATTTGACAGAGAGCACGCACAAGCAGGCAGAGTAGTAGGCAGAGGGAGAGGGAGAAGCAGGCTCCCCGCTGAGCAAGGAGCCCAACTCGGGGCTCAATCCTAGGACCCTGGGATAATGACCTGAGCCGAAGGCAGATGCTTAACCGACTGAGCCACCCAGGTGCTCCCTGGCTCAGACCTTTAGATCAGACCTTTTGATCATGTCAGAAAGGCTAGCCCAGAAGCAGATTTTCTATCTATTCTTCTAGGAGAGGAAGTAAGGCAAGCAAATGTTGATAGACCTTGCTTCCGAGGTCCAGTTTGCTGCAATGAGCAGTTCCTCCTGTGATAGAAAGATCAACCCAGGGGCGCCTGGGTGGCTCAGTGGGTTAAAGCCTCTGCCTTCGGCTCAGGTCATGATCCCAGCGTCCTGGGATCAAGCCCCACATCGGGCTCTCTGCTCGGCCAGCCAGGAGCCTGCTTCCTCCTCTCTCTCTGCCTACTTGTGATCTCTATCTGTCAAATGAATAATAAATAAAATCTTTAAAAACAAAAAAAAGACTTCCTTCTAAAAAAAAAAAAGAAAGATCAACCCACCTGATTGCAGTGACCACGACATTGCGCTTTGGTTCACTGTCATAGCTCACGCTCTCCAGGCCATACACTTGGGCCAGGTCATGGATGATCCGGCGATGGTCTCTGTTCATGGGAGGGAAGCAGTGGCTCTTCTTACTATTCTTTCCCTGTATTGAGAGAAAAGATGACAGATTGATAAAATCATCCTGAAAACAGAATATACTTACAAAGTCCTTCCCACCACACCAAAACAGCTGGGTTGACGAAGAGGTGGCTGAGTTTTAGAGCATAGAGTATTTTGCTGGCTGCTAAGCAAGCCAAGGAGTTTGGGAGCATGAGGTCTGATGCACTACCTTTATCTATTCTGTGAGTCACAACAGTAGCAGCTGGCCAGGATTAGGGATCAGGGGAAGTGAAAAGAAACTAAGAGGACAGTATAATGGTTCCTCCTAATGGGCTGGTAACTGGGGAGTAAGTGATATACTGAAGAAATGACTAAATAAATTGAAGACATAGGGGCGCCTGGGTGGCTCAGTGGTTTAAAACCTCTGCCTTCGGCTCAGGTCATGATCCCGGAGTCCTGGGATCGAGCCCCGCATCAGGGGTCTCTGCTCAGTGGGGAGCCTGCTCCCCACCTCCCCGGCCTGCCTTTTTGCCTACTTGTGATCTCTGTCAGATAAATAAATAAAATCTTTAAAAAAAAAATAAATTGAAGACATAAAACAAGACAGTCTCATTTCTTATAAAAATTCGTTCTACACTAAAAATTTTTAATGTGCAGGTACACTGGAAAGCAGGGAAATATATTAGTGTAGGTTTGCTAGTTAGGAGAGGAACAATGATTCCATTTTCTCCTTCATGTCAGTATCCCAGGAAATGGGAACAGAAGGAGGGGAGAGAGGAAGGGCAGGGGCTAAGGGAGATGGTGGGAAGGAACTCCACCTTCATTAGATATGGAGCTAATACAGGCATCTCATCCTCACTCACAGTCTCCACAGAATAAAGAGAGCCACCCTGGGGTTGGCTGCTTCTGACTAAATTCGAGACTTTTCTCCTTAAAGCTACCTCCAGGACAAGGGCTTCACTATCTTGAGGGAGTCTATCCTCACTACTCTTCAGCTCTAGTCATTCAACTTTTGATCTTTACCCAAGGGTTTTTAGCCTGCCTTGGAGGTTATAAAGCACAAGTATGCCCTCTCATACAATAGCCCCTCAGGGATCATGTCTTCCTAAGTACCCCACAGTCATTCAGCTGTCACTACTAAATGCCCTCTGTTGTCCAGAGCTTCTTCACCCAATCTTAGCCACTAAGCTAAGATTTTTTAATTTATGCTGAATTTGATCGAGAATATCTTTGTTGAACCAGGACAAGGCTTCCATGGATGTTATAATGGCTGCGCTTTTGGGGAAGACAGGGATCATCAAGAAGTTGTGACTTTTTCCTATAACTACTCTACACTGATGGTGTTTCTGGGACTTGATTTTTTATCAAGCTGGCCTTAGAGACATGTCCAGTTGGATGTTTTGACTTCAACCTTATTCACGGCCTCCACAAGGGCTTCCATTTCTTTTTCAATGTCACTGACAAACTTTAAATCCTTCCTGAAATGAGAAATCATCACAGTTAATTTCATCTGTTTCTGCTCTTTGAGAATCCCTTCCACCCGTGTTCTCTGCCCATAATCTGCAGACAATGAAAAATGTGGGCAGAAAAATGGCAAAGGGCAAGGACTGTCAGATAACAGAAGACTGACTGTGACTAACAAAGGAAGAGAAAAAGAGAAAACAAGTATGGGAGAGGAGAAGACAGAAGGAGAAAGAGCTGTCTGAAGGGCCAGGAGACAGGAGGAAAATAAGAGCTGTTACTGCCCAAGTGAGGGCCCATGTTGGTAGCCCATCACTCAGTTCAGGCTAGTCCAACTGGGCCTTAGGGAGGCCCAAACTTCTACTACATGGTCCACACACCCACAGCCCCCACAACCCATGCACAATTCTTCAAGGGGACAACTGTGAGAAACCAAGAAAGAATTTTTATTAAACATCATAATCTCTTATATGTATAAACTTCAACTGGCTCAATCACAGAGGAGTACATATTAGTTACTACATCTTAAAAGACTAAACACTCTTGCAAACTATAATTAAGAAAGCTGGTAACAGGGGAGCTTAGGTGGCTCAGTTGTTAAGCGTTTGCCTTTGCCTCAGGTCATGATCCCAGGGTCTTGGGATTGAGCCCCACATCGGGCTCCCTGATCAGCAGGAAGCCTGTTTCTCCTTCTCCACTCCCCTCGCTGTCTCTCTCCGTCAAATACATAAATAAAATCTTTAAAAAAAAAAAAAGAAAGAAAAGAAAGAAAGAAAGCTGGTAACAAGTTACATACCTGGCATCCTCTTTTAAACTGTCACTGAATTTTGACCCTGAAGAACGTACATTGAAAGGATCAGAATCCTCACTAATATGAAACGCCTCTGCTAACCGCCTGAAAATAAGAGAGAAGTAAATAAAAGGAAAAGGGCATGCAAACTTTTTAAAGTAACACAGAGAGCCCACCATGTCCTAAGTTCTTAATATACTAACGACGCCATTTCAGCAAACACAATTACTAAGGAAGGAATAAAAACAACTTGGGAGAAGATATGATTTTGTCTTCCTAGAATGAAATAAACAAGACAAATCTATGTGGGTCTGAGTGAACCAAATGGGCTGATACTGGCAACTTGGGTTATCTGGTGAAGAGAAAGGGGGGCAGGAAATGAGAGCACTGGGAGTGCAGTGGGGCAAGGCAGTCTCTGAGGTTTCACTTAAACATCACATACATACATACATAAGGTCGACATGTACACATTAAAACTAGAATCATCTTACAGAAAATGTGGAAAATAAAGAGAAGAATTCCATTAACAACCTAAGCACAAAATTTTAGTACAATTCCTTTCAGATTTTTTCCCCTTTAAGTCCCTTTAAGTCATTGCAGTTAGTTAGTTTATAAAATTATATTGCAGTTAGTGTTTGTTTTTTTTTTAAAGATTTTATTTATTTATTTGTCAGAGAGAGAGAGAGCGAACACTGGCAGAGGGAGGCAGAGGGAGAGGAAGCAGGCTCCCTGCCGAGCAAGGAGTCCGATGTGGGACTCGATCCCAGGACGCTGGGATCATGACCTGAGCCGAAGGCAGCTGCTTAACCAACTGAGCCACCCAGGCGTCCCTTGCAGTTAGTGTTTATAAAACTTGGCATCTGGGGCACTTGGCTGGTCCAGTCAGTGGAGCATGTGACTTGTGATATCTGGGTTATAAATTCAAGTCCCACAGTGGATGTAGAGATTACTTAAAAATAAAATCTTTTTTTAAAAAATATTTTATTTATTTATTTGACAGACAGAGATTACAAGTAGGCAAGAGAGGCAGGCAGGGAGAGAGAGGGGGAAGCAGGCTCTCCACGGAGCTGAGAGCCTGATGTGGGGCTGGATCCCAGGACCCTAGGATCATGACCTGAGCCAAAAGCAGAGGCTTTAACCCATTGAGCCACCCAGGCGCCCCTTAAAAATAAAATCTTAGGGTACCTGGATGGCTCAGTCAGATGGGTATCTGCCTTCAGCTCAGGTTGTGGTCCTGGGATCGAGCCCCATGTCAGGCTCCCTGCTTGGTGGGGAGCCTGCTTCTCCCTCTGTTCCTCCCCTGCTTGTGCTCTCTCTTTATCACTCTCAAGTAAATAAATAAATCTTAAAAAAGAAATAAAATCTTAAAGGAACAAAACTAAAAAATCCCAATTTGGCACCTTTTTTCACCTATCATTATATGATTGGCATTTCTCATATTACATTTGTTTTTCACATTTACTGTTTTAATAGCTGAATAGTCTTCTAATTATGTATTTACCAGAATTTACCTAAACATTCCCTAGTTTCTTTAACAGTTCCCCAGTTTCTGAATATTTTAAGTGATATAATATCACTGAGCAAAAAACTTTTAGGATTATTTCTCTGGAAAATATTTCCAGGTATGGGATTACTGGATAAGATGGTCAGACTCATGACAACACAGTCTGAGAGCTTTCCACAGCTGCCCATTTGTGTTTCGACTACCAGTGAATGGATCTCATGGCATCTCAGCAATATCCAGTTATGTCTTTCTTTTGTAAAGAGAGATAAAATTCAGGTTAGCACTTAGTACAATTTTTGTTTACACTGAAATAGGGGTCTTTTGCAAGTTTAATGCCCATACAAATGAATCTGATTTAAGCTTAATTCTAAAAATTTCAAGAGAAATTTTTAAGAGTTTTGATGTTTTGATTAGTCGGCCAAGAATTAAAATTTAAACACCAATAAAACATATCTGTGGGCTGAATTTGGCCTGCCAGTTTTTCATTTCTGCAACAGAATATATGTTTGCAACTTGAGATGGTATTTTTTTAAGATTCCATTTTTTAATTTTTATTTTTTTAAGATTTTATTTATTGATTTGACAGAGAGAGAGCAAAAGTAGGGAGCAGCAGGCAGAGGAGAGAGGGAGAAGTAAGCAGCCGATGCAGGGCTCAATCCCGGGACCCTGAGATCATGAACTGAGGTGAAGGCAGACGCTTCACTGACTGAGCCACCCAGATGCCCCTGACATTTTTATTTTTTTTTT